>CAWVNZ010000317.1:0-48821 GCA_963930735.1 Dioctria linearis
AAAAGGCAATCCCTGGCGTAATTAAAATTTGCGACACTAAACAATTAATTTTTGAATAATTTACTATAGAAAAGGCAATCCCTGGCGTAATTAAAATTTGAGACAGTAAAAAATTATTTTTTGAATAATTTACTATAGAAAAGGCAATCGCTGGCGTAATTATAATTTGCGACAGTAAAAGATTATTTTTTGAATAATTTACTATAGAAAAGGCAATCCCTGGCGTAATTAAAATTTGCGACAGTAAAAAATTAGTTTTTGCAAAATTTACTATAGAAAAGGCAATCCCTGGCGTATTTAAAATTTGCGACAGTATAAAATTATTTTTTGAATAATTTACTATAGAAAAGGCAATCCCTGGCGTAATTAAAATTTGTGACAGAAAAAATTATTTTTTCAATAATTTACTATAGAAAAGGCAATCCCTGGCGTAATTAAAATTTGCGACAGTAAAAAATTAGTTTTTGCAAAATTTACTATAGAAAAGGCAATCCCTGGCGTAATTAAAATTTGAGACAGTAAAAAATTAATTTTTGCAAAATTTACTATAGAAAAGGCAATACCTGGCGTAATTAAAATTTGCGACAGTATAAAATTATTTTTTGAATAATTTACTATAGAAAAGGCAATCCCTGGCGTAATTAAAATTTGCGACAGTAAACAATTATTTTTTGCAAAATTTACTATAGAAAAGGCAATCCCTGGCGTGATTAAAATTTGCGACAGTAAAAAATTATTTTTTACAAAATTTACTATAGAAAAGGCAATCCCTGGCGTAATTAAAATTTGCGACAGTAAAAAATTATTTTTTGAATAATTTACTATAGAAAAGGCAATCCCTGGCGTAATTAAAATTTGAGACAGTAAAAAATGAATTTTTGAATAATTTACTATACAAAAGGCAATCCCTGGCGTAATTAAAATTTGCGACACTAAACAAATATTTTTTGCAAAATTTACTATTGAAAAGGCAATCCCTGGCGTAATTAAAATTTGCGACAGTAAAAAATTATTTTTGAATAATTTACTATAGAAAAGGCAATCCCTGGCGTAATTAAAATTTGCGACAGTAAAAAATTAGTTTTTGAAAAATTTACTATAGAAAAGGCAATCCCTGGCGTAATTATAATTTGCGACAGTAAAAAATTATTTTTTGAATAATTTACTATAGAAAAGGCAATCCCTGGCGTAATTATAATTTGAGACAGTAAAAAATGAATTTTTGAATAATTTACTATAGAAAAGGCAATCCCTGTCGCAATTATAATTTGCGACAGTAAACAATTATTTTTTGCAAAATTTACTATAGAAAAGGCAATCCCTGGCGTAATGAAAATTTGCGACAGTATAAAATTATTTTTTGAATAATTTACTATAGAAAAGTCAATCCCTGGCGTAATTAAAATTTGCGACACTAAACAATTATTTTTTGCAAAATTTACTATAGAAAAGGCAATCCCTGGCGTAATTAAAATTTGCGACACTAAACAATTATTTTTTGAATAATTTACTATAGAAAAGGCAATCCCTGGCGTAATTAAAATTTGAGACAGTAAAAAATGAATTTTGAATAATTTACTATAGAAAAGGCAATCCCTGGCGTAATTAAAATTTGCGACAGTAAAAAATTAGTTTTTGCAAAATTTACTACAGAAAAGGCAATCCCTGGCGCAATTAAAATTTGCAACACTAAACAATTATTTTTTGAATAATTTACTATAGAAAAGGCAATCCCTGGCGTAATTAAAATTTGAGACAGTAAAAAATGAATTTTTGAATAATTTACTACAGAAAAGGCAATCCCTGGCGTAATTAAAATTTGCGACACTAAACAATTAATTTTTGAATAATTTACTATAGAAAAGGCAATCCCTGGCGTAATTATAATTTGAGACAGTAAAAAATGAATTTTTGAATAATTTACTATAGAAAAGGCAATCCCTGTCGCAATTATAATTTGCGACAGTAAACAATTATTTTTTGCAAAATTTACTATAGAAAAGGCAATCCCTGGCGTAATGAAAATTTGCGACAGTATAAAATTATTTTTTGAATAATTTACTATAGAAAAGGCAATCCCTGGCGTAATTAAAATATGCGACAGTAAAAAATTAGTTTTTGCAAAATTTACTATAGAAAAGGCAATCCCTGGCGTATTTAAAATTTGCGACAGTATAAAATTATTTTTTGAATAATTTACTATAGAAAAGGCAATCCCTGGCGTAATTAAAATTTGTGACAGAAAAAATTATTTTTTCAATAATTTACTATAAAAAAGGCAATCCCTGGCGTAATTAAAATTTGCGACAGTAAAAAATTAGTTTTTGCAAAATTTACTATAGAAAAGGCAATCCCTGGCGTAATTAAAATTTGAGACAGTAAAAAATTAATTTTTGCAAAATTTACTATAGAAAAGGCAATACCTGGCGTAATTAAAATTTGCGACAGTATAAAATTATTTTTTGAATAATTTACTATAGAAAAGGCAATCCCTGGCGTAATTAAAATTTGCGACAGTAAACAATTATTTTTTGCAAAATTTACTATAGAAAAGGCAATCCCTGGCGTGATTAAAATTTGCGACAGTAAAAAATTATTTTTTACAAAATTTACTATAGAAAAGGCAATCCCTGGCGTAATTAAAATTTGCGACAGTAAAAAATTATTTTTTGAATAATTTACTATAGAAAAGGCAATCCCTGGCGTAATTAAAATTTGAGACAGTAAAAAATGAATTTTTGAATAATTTACTATACAAAAGGCAATCCCTGGCGTAATTAAAATTTGCGACACTAAACAAATATTTTTTGCAAAATTTACTATTGAAAAGGCAATCCCTGGCGTAATTAAAATTTGCGACAGTAAAAAATTATTTTTTGAATAATTTACTATAGAAAAGGCAATCCCTGGCGTAATTAAAATTTGCGACAGTAAAAAATTAGTTTTTGAAAAATTTACTATAGAAAAGGCAATCCCTGGCGTAATTATAATTTGCGACAGTAAAAAATTATTTTTTGAATAATTTACTATAGAAAAGGCAATCCCTGGCGTAATTTTAATTTGAGACAGTAAAAAATGAATTTTTGAATAATTTACTATAGAAAAGGCAATCCCTGTCGCAATTATAATTTGCGACAGTAAACAATTATTTTTTGCAAAATTTACTATAGAAAAGGCAATCCCTGGCGTAATGAAAATTTGCGACAGTATAAAATTATTTTTTGAATAATTTACTATAGAAAAGGCAATCCCTGGCGTAATTAAAATTTGCGACACTAAACAATTATTTTTTGCAAAATTTACTATAGAAAAGGCAATCCCTGGCGTAATTAAAATTTGCGACACTAAACAATTATTTTTTGAATAATTTACTATAGAAAAGGCAATCCCTGGCGTAATTAAAATTTGAGACAGTAAAAAATGAATTTTGAATAATTTACTATAGAAAAGGCAATCCCTGGCGTAATTAAAATTTGCGACAGTAAAAAATTAGTTTTTGCAAAATTTACTACAGAAAAGGCAATCCCTGGCGCAATTAAAATTTGCGACAGTAAACAATTATTTTTTGCAAAATTTACTATAGAAAAGGCAATCCCTGGCGTAATGAAAATTTGCGACAGTATAAAATTATTTTTTGAATAATTTACTATAGAAAAGGCAATCCCTGGCGTAATTAAAATTTGCGACACTAAACAATTATTTTTTGCAAAATTTACTATAGAAAAGGCAATCCCTGGCGTAATTAAAATTTGCGACACTAAACAATTATTTTTTGAATAATTTACTATAGAAAAGGCAATCCCTGGCGTAATTAAAATTTGAGACAGTAAAAAATGAATTTTGAATAATTTACTATAGAAAAGGCAATCCCTGGCGTAATTAAAATTTGCGACAGTAAAAAATTAGTTTTTGCAAAATTTACTACAGAAAAGGCAATCCCTGGCGTAATTAAAATTTGCGACACTAAACAATTAATTTTTGAATAATTTACTATAGAAAAGGCAATCCCTGGCGTAATTAAAATCTGAGACAGTAAAAAATTATTTTTTGAATAATTTACTATAGAAAAGGCAATCCCTGGCGTAATTAAAATTTGCGACAGTAAAAGATTATTTTTTGAGTAATTTATTATAGAAAAGGCAATCCCTGGCGTAATTAAAATTTGCGACAGTAAAAAATTAGTTTTTGAATAATTTACTATAGAAAAGGCAATCCCTGGCGTAATTAAAATTTGCGACACTAAACAATTATTTTTTGCAAAATTTACTATAGAAAAGGCAATCCCTGGCGTAATTAAAATTTGCGACAGAAAAAAATTAGTTTTTGAATAATTTACTATAGAAAAGGCAATCCCTGGCCTAATTAAAATTTGAGACAGTAAAAAATTAGTGTTTGAATAATTTACTATAGAAAAGGCAATCCCTGGCGTAATTAAAATTTGAAACAGTAATAAATGAATTTTTGAATAATTTACTATAGAAAAGGCAATCCCTGGCGTAATTAAAATTTGCGACAGAAAAAATTAATTTTTGCAACATTTACAATAGAAAAGGCAATCCCTGGCGTAATTAAAATTTGAGACAGTAAAAAATTAATTTTTGCAAAATTTACTATAGAAAATGCAATCCCTGGCGTAATTAAAATTTGCGACAGTAAAAAATTATTTTTTGAATAATTTACTATACAAAAGGCAATCCCTGGCGTAATTAAAATTTGAGACACTAAACAATTATTTTTGCAAAATTTACTATAGAAAAGGCAATCCCTGGCGTAATTATAATTTGCGACAGTAAAAAATTATTTTTTGCTAAATTTACTATACAAAAGGCAATCCCTGGCGTAATTAAAATTTGCGACAGTATAAAATGAATTTTTGAATAATTTACTATAGAAAAGGCAATCCCTGGCGTATTTAAAATTTGCGACAGTATAAAATTATTTTTTGAATAATTTACTATAGAAAAGGCAATCCATGGCGTAATTAAAATTTGAGACAGTATAAAATTATTTTTTGAATAATTTACTATAGAAAAGGCAATCCCTGGCGTAATTAAAATTTGAGACACTAAACAATTATTTTTTGCAAAATTTACTATAGAAAAGGCAATCCCTGGCGTAACTAAAATTTGAGACAGTATAAAATTATTTTTTGAATAATTTACTATAGAAAAGGCAATCCCTGGCGTAATTAAAATTTGAGACACTAAACAATTATTTTTTGCAAAATTTACTATAGAAATGGTAGAAAAAGGCAATCCCTGGCGTAATTATAATTTGCGACAGTAAAAAATTATTTTTTGAATAATTTACTATAGAAAAGGCAATCCCTGGCGTAATTAAAATTTGCGACACTAAACAATTATTTTTTGCAAAATTTACTATAGAAAAGGCAATCCCTGGCGTAATTAAAATTTGCGACAGTAAAAAATTAGTTTTTGAATAATTTACTATAGAAAAGGCAATCCCTGGCGTAATTAAAATTTGAGACAGTATAAAATTATTTTTTGAATAATTTACTATAGAAAAGGCAATCCCTGGCGTAATTAAAATTTGAGACACTGAACAATTATTTTTTGAATAATTTACTATAGAAAAGGCAATCCCTGGCGTAATTAAAATTTGAGACTCTAAACAATTATTTTTTGCAAAATTTACTATAGAAAAGGCAATCCCTGGCGTAATTAAAATTTGCGACAGTAAAAAATGAATTTTTGAATAAATTACTATACAAAAGGCAATCCCTGGCGTAATTAAAATTTGCGACACTAAACAATTATTTTTTGCAAAATTTACTATAGAAATGGCAATCCCTGGCGTAATTAAAACTTGCGACACTAAAAAATTATTTTTTGAATAATTTACTATAGAAAAGGCAATCCCTGGCGTAATTAAAATTTGAGACAGTATAAAATTATTTTTTTAAATAATTTACTATAGAAAAGGCAATCCCTGGCGTAATTAAAATTTGAGACAGTAAAAAATTATTTTTTGAATAATTTACTATAGAAAAGGCAATCCCTGGCGTAATTAAAATTTGCGACAGTAAAAAATTAGTTTTTGCAAAATTTACTATAGAAAAGGCAATCCCTGGCGTAATTATAATTTGCGACAGTAAAAAATTATTTTTTGCAAAATTTACTATAGAAAAGGCAATCCCTGGCGTAATTAAAATTTGAGACAGTAAAAAATTAGTTTTTGAATAATTTACTATAGAAAAGGCAATCCCTGGCGTAATTAAAATTTGCGACACTAAACAATTATTTTTTGCAAAATTTACTATAGAAAAGGTAATCCCTGGTGTAATTAAAATTTGAGACAGTAAAAAATTATTTTTTGAATAATTTACTATAGAAAAGGCAATCCCTGGCGTAATTAAAATTTGAGACAGTAAAAAATTAGTTTTTGAATAATTTACTATAGAAAAGGCAATCCCTGGCGTAATTAAAATTTGAGGCAGTAAAAAATGAATTTTTGAATAATTTACTATAGAAAAGGCAATCCCTGGCGTAATTAAAATTTGCGACAGAAAAAAATTAATTTTTGCAACATTTACTATAGAAAAGGCAATCCCTGGCGTAATTAAAATTTGCGACAGTAAAAAATGAATTTTTGAATAATTTACTATAGAAAAGGCAATCCCTGGCGTAATTAAAATTTGCGACAGTATAAAATTATTTTTTGCAAAATTTACTATAGAAAAGGCAATCCCTGGCGTAACTAAAATTTGCGACAGTAAAAAATGAGTTTTTGAATAATTTACTATAGAAAAGGCAATCCCTGGCGTAATTAAAATTTGAGACAGTATAAAATTATTTTTTGAATAATTTACTATAGAAAAGGCAATCCCTGGCGTAATTATAATTTGCGACAGTAAAAAATTATTTTTTGAATAATTTACTATAGAAAAGGCAATTCCTGGCGTAATTATAATTTGCGACAGTAAAAAATTATTTTTTGAATAATTTACTATAGAAAAGGCAATCCCTGGCGTAATTATAATTTGCGACAGTAAAAAATGAATTTTTGAATAATTCACTATAGAAAAGGCAATCCCTGGCGTAATTAAAATTTGCGACACTAAACAATTATTTTTTGCAAAATTTACTATACAAAAGGCAATCCCTGGCGTATTTAAAATTTGCGACAGTAAAAAATTATTTTTTGAATAATTTACTATAGAAAAGGCAATCCTTGGCGTAATTATAATTTGCGACAGTAAAAAATTATTTTTTGAATAAGTTACTATAGAAAAGGCAATTCCTGGCGTAATTATAATTTGCGACAGTAAAAAATTATTTTTTGAATAATTTACTATAGAAAAGGCAATCCCTGGCGTAATTAAAATTTGCAACAGTAAAAAATTATTTTTTGAATAATTTACTATAGAAAAGGCAATCCCTGGCGTAATTAAAATTTGCGACACTAAACAATTATTTTTTGCAAAATTTACTATACAAAAGGCAATCCCTGGCGTATTTAAAATTTGCAACAGTAAAAAATTATTTTTTGAATAATTTACTATAGAAAAGGCAATCCCTGGCGTAATTATAATTTGCGACAGTAAAAAATTATTTTTTTAATAATTTACTATAGAAAAGGCAATCCCTGGCGTAATTAAAATTTGCAACAGTAAAAAATTATTTTTTGAATAATTTACTATAGAAAAGGCAATCCCTGGCGTAATTAAAATTTGCGACACTAAACAATTATTTTTTGCAAAATTTACTATACAAAAGGCAATCCCTGGCGTATTTAAAATTTACAACAGTAAAAAATTATTTTTTGTATAATTTACTATAGAAAAGGCAATCCCTGGCGTAATTATAATTTGCGACAGTAAAAAATTATTTTTTGAATAATTTACTATACAAAAGGCAATCCCTGGCGTAATTATAATTTGCGACAGTAAAAAATTATTTTTTGAATAATTTACTATAGAAAAGGCAATCCCTGGCGTAATTAAAATTTGCAAAAGTAAAAAATTATTTTTTGAATAATTTACTATAGAAAAGGCAATCCCTGGCGTAATTAAAATTTGCGACACTAAACAATTATTTTTTGCAAAATTTACTATACAAAAGGCAATCCCTGGCGTATTTAAAATTTGCAACAGTAAACAATTATTTTTTGAATAATTTACTATACAAAAGGCAATCCCTGGCGTAATTAAAATTTGCGACACTAAACAATTATTTTTTGCAAAATTTACTATACAAAAGGCAATCCCTGGCGTATTTAAAATTTGCAACAATAAAAAATTATTTTTTGAATAATTTACTATACAAAAGGCAATCCCTGGCGTAATTAAAATTTGCAACAGCAAAAAATTATTTTTTGAATAATTTACTATAGAAAAGGCAATCCCTGGCGTAATTATAATTTGCGACAGTAAAAAATGAATTTTTGAATAATTTACTATAGAAAAGGCAATCCCTGGCGTAATTATAATTTGCGACAGTAAAAAATTATTTTTTGCAAAATTTACTATAGAAGTGGCAATCCCTGGCGTAATTAAAATTGAGACAGTAAAAAATTAGTTTTTGAATAATTTACTATAGAAAAGGCAATCCCTATCGTAATTAAAATTTGCGACACTAAACAATTATTTTTTGCAAAATTTACTATAGAAAAGGCAATCCCTGGCGTAATTAAAATTTGAGACAGTAAAAAATTTTTTTTTTCATAATTTACTATAGAAAAGGCAATCCCTGGCGTAATTAAAATTTGAGACAGTAAAAAATTAGTTTTTGAATAATTTACTATAGAAAAGGCAATCCCTGGCGTAATTAAAATTTGAGGCAGTAAAAAATGAATTTTTGAATAATTTACTATAGAAAAGGCAATCCCTGGCGTAATTAAAATTTGCGACAGAAAAAAATTAATTTTTGCAACATTTACTATAGAAAAGGCAATCCCTGGCGTAATTAAAATTTGCGACACTAAACAATTATTTTTTGCAAAATTTACTATACAAAAGGCAATCCCTGGCGTATTTAAAATTTGCAAGAGTAAAAAATTATTTTTTGAATAATTTACTATACAAAAGGCAATCCCTGGCGTAATTAAAATTTGCAACAGTAAAAAATTATTTTTTGAATAATTTACTATAGAAAAGGCAATCCCTGGCGTAATTATAATTTGCGACTGTAAAAAATGAATTTTTGAATAATTTACTATAGAAAAGGCAATCCCTGGCGTAATTAAAATTTGCGACAGTAAAAAATTATTTTTTGAATAATTTACTATAGAAAAGGCAATCCCTGGCGTATTTAAAATTTGCGACAGTAAAAAATGAATTTTTGAATAATTTACTATAGAAAAGGCAATTCCTGGCGTAATTATAATTTGCGACAGTAAAAAATTATTTTTTGAATAATTTACTATAGAAAAGGCAATCCCTGGCGTAATTAAAATTTGCAACAGTAAAAAATTATTTTTTGAATAATTTACTATAGAAAAGGCAATCCCTGGCGTAATTAAAATTTGCGACACTAAACAATTATTTTTTGCAAAATTTACTATACAAAAGGCAATCCCTGGCGTATTTAAAATTTGCAACAGTAAAAAATTATTTTTTGAATAATTTACTATACAAAAGGCAATCCCTGGCGTAATTATAATTTGCGACAGTAAAAAATTATTTTTTGAATAATTTACTATAGAAAAGGCAATCCCTGGCGTAATTAAAATTTGCAACAGTAAAAAATTATTTTTTGAATAATTTACTATAGAAAAGGCAATCCCTGGCGTAATTAAAATTTGCAACAGTAAAAAATTATTTTTTGAATAATTTACTATAGAAAAGGCAATCCCTGGCGTAATTAAAATTTGCGACACTAAACAATTATTTTTTGCAAAATTTACTATACAAAAGGCAATCCCTGGCGTATTTAAAATTTGCAACAGTAAAAAATTATTTTTTGAATAATTTACTATAGAAAAGGCAATCCCTGGCGTAATTATAATTTGCGACAGTAAAAAATTATTTTTTGAATAATTTACTATACAAAAGGCAATCCCTTGCGTAATTATAATTTGCGACAGTAAAAAATTATTTTTTGAATAATTTACTATAGAAAAGGCAATCCCTGGCGTAATTAAAATTTGCAACAGTAAAAAATTATTTTTTGAATAATTTACTATAGAAAAGGCAATCCCTGGCGTAATTAAAATTTGCGACACTAATAAATTATTTTTTGCTAAATTTACTATACAAAAGGCAATCCCTGGCGTATTTAAAATTTGCAACAGTAAACAATTATTTTTTGAATAATTTACTATACAAAAGGCAATCCCTGGCGTAATTAAAATTTGCGACACTAAACAATTATTTTTTGCAAAATTTACTATACAAAAGGCAATCCCTGGCGTATTTAAAAGTTGCAACAATAAAAAATTATTTTTTGAATAATTTACTATACAAAAGGCAATCCCTGGCGTAATTAAAATTTGCAACAGCAAAAAATTATTTTTTGAATAATTTACTATAGAAAAGGCAATCCCTGGCGTAATTATAATTTGCGACAGTAAAAAATGAATTTTTGAATAATTTACTATAGAAAAGGCAATCCCTGGCGTAATTATAATTTGCGACAGTAAACAATTATTTTTTGCAAAATTTACTATAGAAAAGGCAATCCCTGGCGTAATTAAAATTTGAGACAGTAAAAAATTATTTTTTGAATAATTTACTATAGAAAAGGCAATCCCTATCGTAATTAAAATTTGCGACACTAAACAATTATTTTTTGCAAAATTTACTATAGAAAAGGCAATCCCTGGCGTAATTAAAATTTGAGACAGTAAAAAATTATTTTTTGAATAATTTACTATAGAAAAGGCAATCCCTGGCGTAATTAAAATTTGAGACAGTAAAAAATTAGTTTTTGAATAATTTACTATAGAAAAGGCAATCCCTGGCGTAATTAAAATTTGAGGCAGTAAAAAATGAATTTTTGAATAATTCACTATAGAAAAGGCAATCCCTGGCGTAATTAAAATTTGCGACAGAAAAAAATTAATTTTTGCAACATTTACTATAGAAAAGGCAATCCCTGGCGTAATTATAATTTGCGACAGTAAAAAATGAATTTTTGAATAATTTACTATAGAAAAGGCAATCCCTGGCGTAATTAAAATTTGCGACAGTATAAAATTATTTTTTGCAAAATTTACTATAGAAAAGGCAATCCCTGGCGTAATTAAAATTTGCGACAGTAAAAAATTAGTTTTTGCAAAATTTACTATAGAAAAGGCAATCCCTGGCGTATTTAAAATTTGCGACAGTAAAAAATTATTTTTTGAATAATTTACTATAGAAAAGGCAATCCCTGGCGTAATTAAAATTTGCGACACTAAACAATTATTTTTTGAATAATTTACTATAGAAAAGGCAATCCCTGGCGTAATTAAAATTTGCGACACTAAACAATTATTTTTTGCAAAATTTACTATACAAAAGGCAATCCCAGGCATATTTAAAATTTGCAACAGTAAAAAATTATTTTTTGAATAATTTACTATACAAAAGGCAATCCCTGGCGTAATTAAAATTTGCAACAGTAAAAAATTATTTTTTGAATAATTTACTATAGAAAAGGCAATCCCTGGCGTAATTATAATTTGCGACAGTAAAAAATTAATTTTTGAATAATTTACTATAGAAAAGGCAATCCCTGGCGTAATTAAAATTTGCAACAGTAAAAAATAATTTTTTGAATAATTTACTATACAAAAGGCAATCCCTGGCGTAATTAAAATTTGAGACAGTAAAAAATTATTTTTTGAATAATTTACTATAGAAAAGGCAATCCCTGGCGTAATTAAAATTTGAGACAGTAAAAAATTAGTTTTTGAATAATTTACTATAGAAAAGGCAATCCCTGGCGTAATTAAAATTTGAGGCAGTAAAAAATGAATTTTTGAATAATTCACTATAGAAAAGGCAATCCCTGGCGTAATTAAAATTTGCGACAGAAAAAAATTAATTTTTGCAACATTTACTATAGAAAAGGCAATCCCTGGCGTAATTATAATTTGCGACAGTAAAAAATGAATTTTTGAATAATTTACTATAGAAAAGGCAATCCCTGGCGTAATTAAAATTTGCGACAGTATAAAATTATTTTTTGCAAAATTTACTATAGAAAAGGCAATCCCTGGCGTAATTAAAATTTGCGACAGTAAAAAATTAGTTTTTGCAAAATTTACTATAGAAAAGGCAATCCCTGGCGTATTTAAAATTTGCGACAGTAAAAAATTATTTTTTGAATAATTTACTATAGAAAAGGCAATCCCTGGCGTAATTAAAATTTGCGACACTAAACAATTATTTTTTGAATAATTTACTATAGAAAAGGCAATCCCTGGCGTAATTAAAATTTGCGACACTAAACAATTATTTTTTGCAAAATTTACTATACAAAAGGCAATCCCAGGCATATTTAAAATTTGCAACAGTAAAAAATTATTTTTTGAATAATTTACTATACAAAAGGCAATCCCTGGCGTAATTAAAATTTGCAACAGTAAAAAATTATTTTTTGAATAATTTACTATAGAAAAGGCAATCCCTGGCGTAATTATAATTTGCGACAGTAAAAAATTAATTTTTGAATAATTTACTATAGAAAAGGCAATCCCTGGCGTAATTAAAATTTGCAACAGTAAAAAATAATTTTTTGAATAATTTACTATACAAAAGGCAATCCCTGGCGTAATTAAAATTTGCAACAGTAAAAAATTATTTTTTGAATAATTTACTATAGAAAAGGCAATCCCTGGCGTAATTATAATTTGCGACAGTAAAAAATTATTTTTTGAATAATTTACTATAGAAAAGGCAATCCCTGGCGTAATTAAAATTTGCGACACTAAACAATTATTTTTTGCAAAATTTACTATACAAAAGGCAATCCCTGGCGTATTTAAAATTTGCAACAGTAAAAAATTATTTTTTGAATAATTTACTATACAAAAGGCAATCCCTGGCGTAATTAAAATTTGCGACACTAAACAATTATTTTTTGCAAAATTTACTATACAAAAGGCAATCCCTGGCGTATTTAAAATTTGCAACAGTAAAAAATTATTTTTTGAATAATTTACTATACAAAAGGCAATCCCTGGCGTAATTAAAATTTGCAACAGTAAAAAATTATTTTTTGAATAATTTACTATAGAAAAGGCAATCCCTGGCGTAATTATAATTTGCGACAGTAAAAAATGAATTTTTGAATAATTTACTATAGAAAAGGCAATCCCTGGCGTAATTATAATTTGCGACAGTAAAAAATTATTTTTTGCAAAATTTACTATAGAAAAGGCAATCCTGGCGTAATTAAAATTTGAGACAGTAAAAAATTAGTTTTTGAATAATTTAATATAGAAAAGGCAATCCCTGGCGTAATTAAAATTTGAGGCAGTAAAAAATGAATTTTTGAATAATTTACTATAGAAAAGGCAATCCCTGGCGTAATTAAAATTTGCGACACTAAACAATTATTTTTTGCAAAATTTACTATACAAAAGGCAATCCCTGGCGTATTTAAAATTTGCAACAGTAAAAAATTATTTTTTGAATAATTTACTATAGAAAAGGCAATCCCTGGCGTAATTATAATTTGCGACAGTAAAAAATTATTTTTTGAATAATTTACTATACAAAAGGCAATCCCTTGCGTAATTATAATTTGCGACAGTAAAAAATTATTTTTTGAATAATTTACTATAGAAAAGGCAATCCCTGGCGTAATTAAAATTTGCAACAGTAAAAAATTATTTTTTGAATAATTTACTATAGAAAAGGCAATCCCTGGCGTAATTAAAATTTGCGACACTAAACAATTATTTTTTGCTAAATTTACTATACAAAATGCAATCCCTGGCGTATTTAAAATTTGCAACAGTAAACAATTATTTTTTGAATAATTTACTATACAAAAGGCAATCCCTGGCGTAATTAAAATTTGCGACACTAAACAATTATTTTTTGCAAAATTTACTATACAAAAGGCAATCCCTGGCGTATTTAAAAGTTGCAACAATAAAAAATTATTTTTTGAATAATTTACTATACAAAAGGCAATCCCTGGCGTAATTAAAATTTGCAACAGCAAAAAATTATTTTTTGAATAATTTACTATAGAAAAGGCAATCCCTGGCGTAATTATAATTTGCGACAGTAAAAAATGAATTTTTGAATAATTTACTATAGAAAAGGCAATCCCTGGCGTAATTATAATTTGCGACAGTAAACAATTATTTTTTGCAAAATTTACTATAGAAAAGGCAATCCCTGGCGTAATTAAAATTTGAGACAGTAAAAAATTATATTTTGAATAATTTACTATAGAAAAGGCAATCCCTATCGTAATTAAAATTTGCGACACTAAACAATTATTTTTGCAAAATTTACTATAGAAAAGGCAATCCCTGGCGTAATTAAAATTTGAGACAGTAAAAAATTATTTTTTGAATAATTTACTATAGAAAAGGCAATCCCTGGCGTAATTAAAATTTGAGACAGTAAAAAATTAGTTTTTGAATAATTTACTATAGAAAAGGCAATCCCTGGCGTAATTAAAATTTGAGGCAGTAAAAAATGAATTTTTGAATAATTCACTATAGAAAAGGCAATCCCTGGCGTAATTAAAATTTGCGACAGAAAAAAATTAATTTTTGTAACATTTACTATAGAAAAGGCAATCCCTGGCGTAATTATAATTTGCGACAGTAAAAAATGAATTTTTGAATAATTTACTATAGAAAAGGCAATCCCTGGCGTAATTAAAATTTGCGACAGTATAAAATTATTTTTTGCAAAATTTACTATAGAAAAGGCAATCCCTGGCGTAATTAAAATTTGCGACAGTAAAAAATTAGTTTTTGCAAAATTTACTATAGAAAAGGCAATCCCTGGCGTATTTAAAATTTGCGACAGTAAAAAATTATTTTTTGAATAATTTACTATAGAAAAGGCAATCCCTGGCGTAATTAAAATTTGCGACACTAAACAATTATTTTTTGAATAATTTACTATAGAAAAGGCAATCCCTGGCGTAATTAAAATTTGCGACACTAAACAATTATTTTTTGCAAAATTTACTATACAAAAGGCAATCCCAGGCATATTTAAAATTTGCAACAGTAAAAAATTATTTTTTGAATAATTTACTATACAAAAGGCAATCCCTGGCGTAATTAAAATTTGCAACAGTAAAAAATTATTTTTTGAATAATTTACTATAGAAAAGGCAATCCCTGGCGTAATTATAATTTGCGACAGTAAAAAATTAATTTTTGAATAATTTACTATAGAAAAGGCAATCCCTGGCGTAATTAAAATTTGCAACAGTAAAAAATAATTTTTTGAATAATTTACTATACAAAAGGCAATCCCTGGCGTAATTAAAATTTGCAACAGTAAAAAATTATTTTTTGAATAATTTACTATAGAAAAGGCAATCCCTGGCGTAATTATAATTTGCGACAGTAAAAAATTATTTTTTGAATAATTTACTATAGAAAAGGCAATCCATCCCTGGCGTAATTAAAATTTGCGACACTAAACAATTATTTTTTGCAAAATTTACTATACAAAAGGCAATCCCTGGCGTATTTAAAATTTGCAACAGTAAAAAATTATTTTTTGAATAATTTACTATACAAAAGGCAATCCCTGGCGTAATTAAAATTTGCGACACTAAACAATTATTTTTGCAAAATTTACTATACAAAAGGCAATCCCTGGCGTATTTAAAATTTGCAACAGTAAAAAATTATTTTTGAATAATTTACTATACAAAAGGCAATCCCTGGCGTAATTAAAATTTGCAACAGTAAAAAATTATTTTTTGAATAATTTACTATAGAAAAGGCAATCCCTGGCGTAATTATAATTTGCGACAGTAAAAAATGAATTTTTGAATAATTTACTATAGAAAAAGGCAATCCCTGGCGTAATTATAATTTGCGACAGTAAAAAATTATTTTTTGCAAAATTTACTATAGAAAAGGCAATCCTGGCGTAATTAAAATTTGAGACAGTAAAAAATTAGTTTTTGAATAATTTAATATAGAAAAGGCAATCCCTGGCGTAATTAAAATTTGAGGCAGTAAAAAATGAATTTTTGAATAATTTACTATAGAAAAGGCAATCCCTGGCGTAATTAAAATTTGCGACAGAAAAAAGTTAATTTTTGCAACATTTACTATAGAAAAGGCAATCCCCTGGCGTAATTATAATTTGCGACAGTAAAAAATGAATTTTGAATAATTTACTACAGAAAAGGCAATCCCTGGCGTAATTAAAATTTGGGACAGTATAAAATTATTTTTGCAAAATTTACTATAGAAAAGGCAATCCCTGGCGTAATTAAAATTTGCCACAGTAAAAAATTAGTTTTTTGAATAATTTACTATAGAAAAGGCAATCCCTGGCGTAATTAAAATTTGAGACAGTATAAAATTATTTTTTGAATAATTTACTATAGAAAAGGCAATCCCTGGCGTAACCTAAAATTTGAGACACTAAACAATTATTTTTTGAATAATTTACTATAGAAAAGGCAATCCCTGGCGTAATTAAAATTTGCGACAGTATAAAATTATTTTTTGAATAATTTACTATAGAAAAGGCAATCCCTGGCGTAATTAAAATTTGCGACACTAAACAATTATTTTTTGCAAAATTTACTATAGAAAAGGCAATCCCTGGCGTAATTAAAATTGAGACAGTAAAAAATGAATTTTTGAATAATTTACTATAGAGAAGGCAATCCCTGGCGTATTTAAAATTTGCCAACAGTAAAAAATTATTTTTTGCAAAATTTACTATAGAAAAGGCAATCCTGGCGTATTTAAAATTTGCGGCAGTAAAAAATTATTTTTTGAATAATTTACTATAGAAAAAGCAATCCCCTGGCGTAATTAAAATTTGCGACACTAAACAATTATTTTTTGCAAAATTTACTATACAAAGGCAATCCCTGGCGTATTTAAAATTTGCAACAGTAAAAAATTATTTTTTGAATAATTTACTATAACAAAAGGCAATCCCTGGCGTAATTAAAATTTGCCACACTAAACTATTATTTTTTGCAAAATTTACTATACAAAAGGGAATCCCTGGCGTATTTAAAATTTGCAACAGTAAAAAATTATTTTTTGAATAATTTACTATACAAAACGCAATCCCTGGCGTAATTAAAATTTGCGACACTAAACAATTATTTTTTGCAAAATTTACTATACAAAAGGCAATCCTGGCGTATTTAAAATTTGCAACAGTAAAAAATTATTTTTGAATAATTTACAATAGAAAAGCAATCCCTGGCGTAATTAAAATTTGCAACAGTAAAAAATTATTTTTTGAATAATTTACAATAGAAAAGGCAATCCCTGGCGTAATTAAAATTTGTGACACTAAACAATTATTTTTTGAATAATTTACTATAGAAAAGGCAATCCCTGGCGTAATTAAAATTTGCGACACTAAACAAATATTTTTTGCAAAATTTACTATAGAAAAGGCAATCCCTGGCGTAATTAAAATTTGCGACGGTAAAAAATTATTTTTTGAATAATTTACTATAGAAATGGCAATCCCTGGCGTAATTATAATTTGCGACAGTAAAAATTATTTTTTGAATAATTTACTATAGAAAAGGGCAATCCCTGGCGTAATTAAAATTTGCGACAACTAAACAATTAATTTTTGCAAAATTTACTGTAGAAAAGGCAATCCCTGGCGTAATTAAAATTTGCGACACTAAACAATTATTTTTGCAAAATTTACTATAGAAAAGGCAATTCTTGGCGTAATTAAAATTTGCGACAGCAAAAAATTATTTTTTGCAAAATTTACTATAGAAAAGGCAATCCCTGGCGTAATTAAAATTTGCTACAGTAAAAAATTATTTTTTGCAAAATTTACTATAGAAAAGGCAATCCCTGGCGTAATTAAAATTTGCGACAGTAAAAAATGAATTTTGAATAATTTACTATAGAAAAGGCAATCCCTGGCGTAATTAAAATTTGCGACACTAAACAATTATTTTTTGCAAAGTTTACTATACAAGGCAATCCCTGGCGTATTTAAAATTTGCAACAGTAAAAAATTATTTTTTGAATAATTTACTATACAAAAGGCAATCCCTGGCGTAATTAAAATTTGCAACAGTAAAAAATTATTTTTTGAATAATTTACTATAGAAAAGGCAATCCCTGGCGTAATTATAATTTGCGACAGTAAAAAATGAATTTTTGAATAATTTACTATAGAAAAGGCAATCCCTGGCGTAATTAAAATTTGCAACAGTAAAAAATTATTTTTGAATAATTTACTATACAAAAGGCAATCCCTGGCGTAATTAAAATTTGCAACAGTAAAAAATTATTTTTTGAATAATTTACTATAGAAAAAGGCAATCCCTGGCGTAATTATAATTTGCGACAGTAAAAAATGAATTTTTGAATAATTTACTATAGAAAAGGCAATCCCTGGCGTAATTAAAATTTGCAACAGTAAAAAATTATTTTTTGAATAATTTACTATAGAAAAGGCAATCTCTGGCGTAATTATAATTTGCGACAGTAAAAAATTATTTTTTGAATAATTTACTATAGAAAAGGCAATTCCCGGCGTAATTATAATTTGCGACAGTAAAAAATTATTTTTTGAATAATTTACTATAGAAAAGGCAATCCCTGGCGTAATTAAATTTGCAACAGTAAAAAATTATTTTTTGAATAATTTACTAGAGAAAAGGCAATCCCTGGCGTAATTAAAATTTGCGACACTAAACAATTATTTTTTGCAAAATTTACTATACAAAAGGCAATCCCTGGCGTATTTAAAATTTGCAACAGTAAAAAATTATTTTTTGAATAATTTCTATAGAAAAGGCAATCCCTGGCGTAATTATAATTTGCGACAGTAAAAAATTATTTTTTGAATAATTTACTATACAAAAGCCAATCCCTGGCGTAATTATAATTTGCGACAGTAAAAAATTATTTTTTGAATAATTTACTATAGAAAAGGCAATCCCTGGCGTAATTAAAATTTGCAACAGTAAAAAATTATTTTTTGAATAATTTACTATAGAAAAGGCAATCCCTGGCGTAATTAAAATTTGCCACACTAAACAATTATTTTTTGCAAAATTTACTATACAAAAGGCAATCCCTGGCGTATTTAAAATTTGCAACAGTAAAAAATTATTTTTTGAATAATTTACTATACAAAACGCAATCCCTGGCGTAATTAAAATTTGCGACACTAAACAATTATTTTTTGCAAATTTACTATACAAAAGGCAATCCCTGGCGTATTTAAAATTTGCAACAGTAAAAAATTATTTTTTGAATAATTTACTATACAAAAGGCAATCCCTGGCGTAATTAAAATTTGCAATAGTAAAAAATTATTTTTTGAATAATTTACTATAGAAAAGGCAATCCTTGGCGTAATTATAAGTTTGCGACAGTAAAAAATGAATTTTTGAATAATTTACTATAGAAAAGGCAATCCCTGGCGTAATTAAAATTTGCGACAGTAAAAAATTATTTTTTGAATAATTTACTATAGAAAAGGCAATCTTGGCGTATTTAAAATTTGCGACAGTAAAAAATTATTTTTTGAATAATTTACTATAGAAAAGGCAATCCCTGGCGTAATTAAAATTTGCGACAGTAAAAAATAATTTTTTGCAAAATTTACTATAGAAAAGGCAATCCCTGGCGTAATTAAAATTTGCAACAGTATAAAATTATTTTTTGATAATTTACAATAGAAAAGGCAATCCCTGGCGTAATTAAAATTTGCAACAGTAAAAAATTATTTTTTGAATAATTTACTATAGAAAAGGCAATCCCTGGCGTAATTAAAATTTGCGACACTAAACAATTATTTTTTGAATAATTTACTATAGAAAAGGGCAATCCCTGGCGTAATTAAAATTTGCGACACTAAGCAAATATTTTTTGCAAAATTTACTATAGAAAAGGCAATCCCTAGCGTAATTAAAATTTGCGACGGTAAAAAATTATTTTTTGAATAATTTACTATAGAAATGGCAATCCCTGGCGTAATTATAATTTGAGACAGTAAAAAATTATTTTTTGAATAATTTACTATAGCAAAGGCAATCCCTGGCGTAATTAAAATTTGCGACACTAAACAATTAATTTTTGCAAAATTTACTGTAGAAAAGGCAATCCCTGGCGTAATTAAAATTTGCGACACTAAACAATTATTTTTGCAAAATTTACTATAGAAAAGGCAATTCCTGGCGTAATTAAAATTTGCGACAGCAAAAAATTATTTTTGCAAAATTTACTATAGAAAAGGCAATCCCTGGCGTAATTAAAATTTGCTACAGTAAAAAATTATTTTTTGCAAAATTTACTATAGAAAAGGCAATCCCTGGCGTAATTAAAATTTGCGACAGTAAAAAATTAATTTTTGAATAATTTACTATAGAAAAGGCAATCCCTGGCGTAATTAAAATTTGCAACAGTAAAAAATTATTTTTTGAATAATTTACTATAGAAAAGGCAATCCCTGGCGTAATTATAATTTGCGACATTAAAAAATTATTTTTTTGAATAATTTACTATAGAAAAGGCAATCCCTGGCGTAATTATAATTTGCGACAGTAAAAAATTATTTTTTGAATAATTTACTATAGAAAAGGCAATCCCTGGCGTAATTAAAATTTGCGACACTAAACAATTATTTTTTGCAAAATTTACTATACAAAAGGCAATCCCTGGCGTAATTAAAATTTGCGACATTATAAAATTATTTTTTGAATAATTTACTATAGAAAAGCAATCCCTGGCGTAATTAAAATTTGCGACACTAAACAATTATTTTTTGAATAATTTACTATAGAAAAGGCAATCCCTGGGCGTAATTAAAATTTGCGACAGAAAAAATTATTTTTTGAATAATTTACTATACAAAAGGCAATCCCTGGCGTAATTATAATTTGCAGCACTAAACAATTATTTTTTGCAAAATTTACTATAGAAAAGGCAATCCCTGGCGTAATTAAAATTTGCGACAGGTATAAAATTATTTTTTGAATAATTTACTATAGAAAAGGCAATCCCTGGCGTAATTATAATTTGAGACAGTAAAAAATTATTTTTGAATAATTTACTATAGAAAAGGCAATCCCTGCGTAATTAAAATTTGCGACACTAAACAATTATTTTTTGCAAAATTTATTATAGAAAAGGCAATCCCTGGCGTAATTAAAATTTGCCACACTAAACAATTATTTTTTGAATAATTTACTATAGAAAAGGCAATCCCTGGCGTAATTAAAATTTGCAACAGTAAAAAAAATTATTTTTTGAATAATTTACTATAGAAAAGGCAATCCCAGGCGTATTTAAAAATTTGCAACAGTAAAAAATTATTTTTGAATAATTTACTATACAAAAGGCAATCCTGGCGTAATTAAAATTTGTGACAGAAAAAATTATTTTTGAATAATTTACTATAGAAAAGGCAATCCCTGGCGTAATTAAAATTTGCGACACTAAACAATTATTTTTTGCAAAATTTACTATAGAAAAGGCAATCCCTGGCGTAATTAAAATTTGAGACAATAAAAAATGAATTTTTGAATAATTTACTATAGAAAAGGCAATCCCTGGCGTAATTAAAATTTGCGACAGTAAACAATTATTTTTTGAATAATTTACTATACAAAAGGCAATCCCTGGCGTAATTAAAATTTGTGACAGAAAAAATTATTTTTTGAATAATTTACTATAGAAAAGGCAATCCCTGGCGTAAATTAAAATTGCAACAGTAAAAAATTATTTTTTGAATAATTTACTATAGAAAAGGCAATCCCTGGCGTAATTAAAATTTGCAACAGTAAAAAATTATTTTTTGAATAATTTACTATAGAAAAGGCAATGCCTGGCGTAATTATAATTTGCGACAGTAAAAAATTATTTTTTGAATAATTTAGTATACAAAAGGCAATCCCTGGCGTAATTATAATTTGCGACAGTAAAAAATTATTTTTTGAATAATTTACTATAGAAAAGGCAATCCCTGGCGTAATTATAATTTGCGACAGTAAAAAATTATTTTTTGAATAATTTACTATACAAAGGCAATCCCGTAATTATAATTTGCGACAGTAGAAAATTATTTTTTGAATAATTTACTATACAAAAGGCAATCTCTTGGCGTAATTAAAATTTGCAACAGTAAAAAATTATTTTTTGAATAATTTACTATAGAAAAGGCAATCCCTGGCGTATTTAAAATTTGCGACAGTAAAAAATTATTTTTTGAATAATTTACTATACAAAAGGCAATCCCTGGCGTAATTATAATTTGCGACAGTAAAAAATTATTTTTGAATATTTACTATAGAAAAGGCAATCCCTGGCGTAATTATAATTTGCGACAGTAAAAAATTATTTTTTGAATAATTTACTATACAAAAGGCAATCCCGTAATTATAATTTGCGACAGTAGAAAATTATTTTTTGAATAATTTACTATACAAAAGGCAATCCCTGGCGTAATTAAAATTTGCGACAGTAAAAAATGAATTTTTGAATAATTTACTATAGAAAAGGCAATCCCTGGCGTAATTAAAATTTGCGACAGAAAAAAATTATTTTTTGAATAATTTACTATACAAAAGGCAATCCCTGGCGTAATTAAAATTTGCGACAGTAAACCAATTATTTTTTGAATTTTTTACTATAGAAAAGGCAATCCCTGGCGTATTTAAAATTTGCAACAGTAAAAAATTATTTTTTGAATAATTTACTATAGAAAAGGCAATCCCTGGCGTAATTAAAATTTGCGACAGTAAACAATTATTTTTTGAATAATTTACTATACAAAAGGCAATCCCTGGCGTAATTAAAATTTGCGACAGTAAAAAATGAATTTTGAATAATTTACTATAGAAAAGGCAATCCCTGGCGTAATTAAAATTTGCGACAGAAAAAAAATTATTTTTTGAATAATTTACTATACAAAGGCAATCCCTGGCGTAATTAAAATTTGCGACAGTAAACAATTATTTTTGAATTTTTTACTATAGAAAAGGCAATCCCTGTCGTATTTAAAATTTGCAACAGTAAAAAATTATTTTTTGAATAATTTACTATAGAAAAGCAATTCCTGGCGTAATTAAAATTTGCGACAGTAAACAATTATTTTTTGAATAATTTACTATAGAAAAGGCAATCCCCTGGCGTAATTAAAATTTGCAACAGTAAAAAATTATTTTTTGAATAATTTACTATAGAAAAGGCAATCCTGGTATAATTATAATTTGCGACAGTAAAAAAATATTTTTGAATAATTTACTATAGAAAAGGCAATCCCTGGCGTAATTATAATTTGAGACAGTAAAAAATGAATTTTTGAATAATTTACTATAGAAAAGGCAATCCTGTCGCAATTATAATTTGCGACAGTAAACAATTATTTTTTGCAAAATTTACTATAGAAAAGGCAATCCCTAGCGTAATTAAAATTTGCGACAGTATAAAATTATTTTTTGAATAATTTACTATAGAAAAGGCAATCCCTGGCGTAATTAAAATTTGCGACACTAAACAATTATTTTTTGCAAAATTTACTATAGAAAAGGCAATCCCTGGCGTAATTAAAATTTGCGACACTAAACAATTATTTTTTGGATAATTTACTATAGAAAAGGCAATCCCTGGCGTAATTAAAATTTGAGACAGTAAAAAATGAATTTTGAATAATTTACTATAGAAAAGGCAATCCCTGGCGTAATTAAAATTTGCGACAGTAAAAAATTAGTTTTTGCAAAATTTACTATAGAAAAGGCAATCCCTGGCGTAATAAAATTTGCGACACTAAACAATTATTTTTGAATAATTTACTATAGAAAAGGCAATCCCTGGCGTAATTAAAATTTGCAACAGTAAAAAATTATTTTTTGAATAATTTACTATAGAAAAGGCAATCCCAGGCGTATTTAAAATTTGCAACAGTAAAAAATTATTTTTTTGAATAATTTACTATACAAAAGGCAATCCCTGGCGTAATTAAAATTTGTGACAGAAAAATTATTTTTGAATAATTTACTATAGAAAAGGCAATCCCTGGCGTAATTAAAATTTGCGACACTAAACAATTATTTTTTGCAAAATTTACTATAGAAAAGGCAATCCCTGGCGTAATTAAAATTTGAGACAATAAAAAATTAATTTTTGAATAATTTACTATAGAAAAGGCAATCCCTGGCGTAATTATAATTTGAGACAGTAAAAAATTATTTTTTGAATAATTTACTATAGAAAAGGCAATCCCTGGCGTAATTAAAATTTGCGACACTAAACAATTATTTTTTGCAAATTTATTATAGAAAAGGCAATCCCTGGCGTAATTAAAATTTGCGACACTAAACAATTATTTTTTGAATAATTTACTATAGAAAAGGCAATCCCTGGCGTAATTAAAATTGCAACAGTAAAAAATTATTTTTGAATAATATACTATAGAAAAGGCAATCCCAGGCGTATTTAAAATTTGCAACAGTAAAAAATTATTTTTTGAATAATTTACTATACAAAAGGCAATCCCTGGCGTAATTTAAAATTTGTGACAGAAAAAATATTTTTTGAATAATTTACTATAGAAAAGGCAATCCCTGGCGTAATTAAAATTTGCGACACTAAACAATTATTTTTTGCAAAATTTACTATAGAAAAGGCAATCCCTGGCGTAATTAAAATTGAGACAATAAAAAATGAATTTTTGAATAATTTACTATAGAAAGGCAATCCCTGGCGTAATAAAAATTTGCGACAGTAAAAAATGAATTTTTGAATAATTTACTATAGAAAAGGCAATCCCTGGCGTATTAAAATTTGCGACAGAAAAAAATTAATTTTTTGAATAATTTACTATACAAAAGGCAATCCCTGGCGTAATTAAAATTTGCGACAGTAAACAATTATTTTTTGAATTTTTTACTATAGAAAAGGCAATCCCTGGCGTATTTAAAATTTGCAACAGTAAAAAATTATTTTTTGAATAATTTACTATAGAAAAGGCAATCCCTGGCGTAATTAAAATTTGCGACAGTAAACAATTATTTTTTGAATAATTTACTATAGAAAAGGCAATCCCTGGCGTAATTAAAATTTGCAACAGTAAAAAATTATTTTTTGAATAATTTACTATAGAAAAGGCAATGCCTGGCGTAATTATAATTTGCGACAGTAAAAAATTATTTTTTGAATAATTTACTATACAAAAGGCAATCCCTGGCGTAATTATAATTTGCGACAGTAAAAAATTATTTTTTGAATAATTTACTATAGAAAAGGCAATCCCTGGCGTAATTATAATTTGCGACAGTAAAAAATTATTTTTTGAATAATTTTACTATACAAAAGGCAATCCCGTAATTATAATTTGCGACAGTAGAAAATTATTTTTTGAATAATTTACTATACAAAAGGCAATCCTTGGCGTAATTAAAATTTGCAACAGCAAAAAATTATTTTTTGAATAATTTACTATAGAAAAGGCAATGCCTGGCGTAATTATAATTTGCGACAGTAAAAAATTTATTTTTTGAATAATTTACTATACAAAAGGCAATCCCTGGCGTAATTATAATTTGCGACAGTAAAAAATTATTTTTTGAATAATTTACTATAGAAAAGCAATCCTGGCGTAATTATAATTTGCGACAGTAAAAAATTATTTTTTGAATAATTTACTATACAAAAGGCAATCCCGTAATTATAATTTGCGACAGTAGAAAATTATTTTTTGAATAATTTACTATACAAAAGGCAATCCTTGGCGTAATTATAATTTGCGACAGTAGAAAATTATTTTTGAATAAATTTACTATACAAAAGGCAATCCCCTGGCGTAATTAAAATTTGCGACAGTAAAAAATGAATTTTTGAATAATTTACTATAGAAAAGGCAATCCCTGGCGTAATTAAAATTTGCGACAGAAAAAAATTATTTTTTGAATAATTTACTATACAAAAGGCAATCCCTGGCGTAATTAAAATTTGCGACAGTAAACAATTATTTTTTGAATTTTTTACTATAGAAAAGGCAATCCCTGGCGTATTTAAAATTTGCAACAGTACAATTATTTTTTGAATAATTTACTATAGAAAAGGCAATCCCTGGCGTAATTAAAATTTGCGACAGTAAACAATTATTTTTTGAATAATTTACTATAGAAAAGGCAATCCCTGGCGTAATTAAAATTTGCAACAGTAAAAAATTATTTTTTGAATAATTTACTATTGAAAAGGCAATCCCTGGCGTAATTATAATTTGCGACAGTAAAAAATTATTTTTTGAATAATTTACTATAGAAAAGGCAATCCCTGGCGTAATTATAATTTGAGACAGTAAAAAATGAATTTTTGAATAATTTTACTATAGAAAAGGCAATCCCTGTCGCAATTATAATTTGCGACAGTAAACAATTATTTTTTGCAAAATTTACTATAGAAAAGGCAATCCTGGCGTAATTAAAATTTGCGACACTAAACAATTATTTTTTGAATAATTTACTATAGAAAAGGCAATCCCTGGCGTAATTAAAATTTGAGACAGTAAAAATGAATTTGAATAATTTACTATAGAAAAGGCAATCCCTGGCGTAATTAAAATTTGCGACAGTAAAAAATTAGTTTTTGCAAAATTTACTATAGAAAAGGCAATCCCTGGCGTAATTAAAATTTGCAACACTAAACAATTATTTTTTGAATAATTTACTATAGAAAAGGCAATCCCTGGCGTAATTAAAATTTGAGACAGTAAAAAATGAATTTTTGAATAATTTACTATAGAAAAGGCAATCCCTGGCGTAATTAAAATTTGCGACACTAAACAATTAATTTTTGAATAATTTACTATAGAAAAGGCAATCCCTGGCGTAATTGAAATTTGAGACAGTAAAAATTATTTTTTGAATAATTTACTATAGAAAAGGCAATCCCTGGCGTAATTAAAATTTGCGACAGTAAAAGATTATTTTTGAATAATTTATTATAGAAAAGGCAATCCCTGGCGTAATTATAATTTGCGACAGTAAAAATTATTTTTTGAATAATTTACTATAGAAAAGGCAATCCCTGCGTAATTATAATTTGAGACAGTAAAAATGAATTTTTGAATAATTTACTATAGAAAAGGCAATCCCTGTCGCAATTATAATTGCGACAGTAAACAATTATTTTTTGCAAAATTTACTATAGAAAAGGCAATCCCTGGCGTAATTAAAATTTGCGACACTAAACAATTATTTTTTGAATAATTTACTATAGAAAAGGCAATCCCTGGCGTAATTAAAATTTGAGACAGTAAAAAATGAATTTTGAATAATTTACTATAGAAAAGGCAATCCCTGGCGTAATAAAATTTGCGACAGTAAAAAATTAGTTTTTGCAAAATTTACTATAGAAAAGGCAATCCCTGGCGTAATTAAAATTTGCAACACTAAACAATTATTTTTTGAATAATTTACTATAGAAAAGGCAATCCCTGGCGTAATTAAAATTTGAGACAGTAAAAAATGAATTTTTGAATAATTTACTATAGAAAAGGCAATCCCTGGCGTAATTAAAATTTGCGACACTAAACAATTAATTTTTGAATAATTTACTATAGAAAAGGCAATCCCTGGCGTAATTGAAAATTTGAGGACAGTAAAAAATTATTTTTTGAATAATTTACTATAGAAAAGGCAATCCCTGGCGTAATTAAATTTGCGACAGTAAAAGATTATTTTTGAATAATTTATTATAGAAAAGGCAATCCCTGGCGTAATTATAATTTGCGACAGTAAAAAATTATTTTTTGAATAATTTACTATAGAAAAGGCAATCCCTGCGTAATTATAATTTGAGACAGTTAAAAAATGAATTTTTGAATAATTTACTATAGAAAAGGCAATCCTGTCGCAATTATAATTTGCGACAGTAAACAATTATTTTTTGCAAAATTTACTATATAAAAGGCAATCCCTGGGCGTAATTAAAATTTGCGACAGTATAAAATTAGTTTTTGAATAATTTACTATAGAAAAGGCAATCCCTGGCGTAATTAAAATTTGAGACAGTAAAAAATTAGTGTTTGAATAATTTACTATAGAAAAGGCAATCCCTGGCGTAATTAAAATTTGAGACAGTAAAAAATGAATTTTTGAATAATTTACTATAGAAAAGGCAATCCTTGGCGTAATTAAAATTTGCGACAGAAAAAAATTAATTTTTGCAACATTTACAATAGAAAAGGCAATCCCTGGCGTAATTAAAATTTGAGACAGTAAAAAATTAATTTTTGCAAAATTTACTATAGAAAATGCAATCCCTGGCGTAATTAAAATTTGAGACAGTAAAAATTATTTTTTGAATAATTTACTATAGAAAAAGGCAATCCCTGGCGTAATTAAAATTTGAGACACTAAACAATTATTTTTGCAAAATTTACTATAGAAAAGGCAATCCCTGGCGTAATTATAATTTGCGACAGTAAAAAATTATTTTTTGCAAAATTTACTATACAAAAGGCAATCCCTGGCGTAATTAAAATTTGCGACAGTAAACAATTATTTTTGCAAAATTTACTATAGAAAAGGCAATCCCTGGCGTAATTAAAATTTGCGACACTAAACAATTATTTTTTGAATAATTTACTATAGAAAAGGCAATCCCTGGCGTAATTAAAATTTGAGACAGTAAAAAATGAATTTTGAATAATTTACTATAGAAAAGGCAATCCCTGGCGTAATTAAAATTTGCGACAGTAAAAAATTAGTTTTTGCAAAATTTACTATAGAAAAGGCAATCCCTGGCGTAATTAAAATTGCAACACTAAACATTATTTTTTGAATAATTTACTATAGAAAAGGCAATCCCTGGCGTAATTAAAAATTTGAGACAGTAAAAAATGAATTTTTGAATAATTTACTATAGAAAAGGCAATCCCTGGCGTAATTAAAATTTGCGACACTAAACAATAAATTTTTGCAACATTTACAATAGAAAAGGCAATCCCTGGCGTAATTAAATTTGAGACAGTAAAAAATTAATTTTTGCAAAATTTACTATAGAAAATGCAATCCCTGGCGTAATTAAAATTTGAGACAGTAAAAAATTAATTTTTGGAATAATTTACTATAGAAAAGGCAATCCCTGGCGTAATTAAAATTTGAGACACTAAACAATTATTTTTTGCAAAATTTACTATAGAAAAGGCAATCCCCTGGCGTAATTATAATTTGCGACAGTAAAAATTATTTTTTGCAAAATTTACTATACAAAAGGCAATCCCTGGCGTAATTAAATTTGCGACAGTAACAATTATTTTTTGCAAAATTTACTATAGAAAAGGCAATCCCTGGCGTAATTAAAATTTGCGACACTAAACAATTATTTTTTGAATAATTTACTATAGAAAAGGCAATCCCTGGCGTATTAAAATTGAGACAGTAAAAAATTGAATTTGAATAATTTACTATAGAAAAGGCAATCCCTGGCGTAATTATAATTTGAGACATTAAAAAAAATGAATTTTTGAATAATTTACTATAGAAAAGGCAATCCCTGTCGCAATTATAATTTGCGACAGTAAACAATTATTTTTTGCAAAATTTACTATATAAAAGGCAATCCCCTGGCGTAATTAAAAATTTGCGACAGTATAAAATTAGTTTTTGAATAATTTACTATAGAAAAGGCAATCCCTGGCGTAATTAAAATTTGAGACAGTAAAAAATTAGTGTTTGAATAATTTACTATAGAAAAGGCAATCCCTGGCGTAATTAAAATTTGAGACAGTAAAAAATGAATTTTTGAATAATTTACTATAGAAAAGGCAATCCTTGGCGTAATTAAAATTTGCGACAGAAAAAAAATTAATTTTTGCAACATTTACAATAGAAAAGGCAATCCCTGGCGTAATTAAAATTTGAGACAGTAAAAAATTAATTTTTGCAAAATTTACTATAGAAAATGCAATCCCTGGCGTAATTAAAATTGCGACAGTAAAAAATTATTTTTTGAATAATTTACTATAGAAAAGGCAATCCCTGGCGTAATTAAAATTTGAGACACTAAACAATTATTTTTTGCAAAATTTACTATAGAAAAGGCAATCCCTGCGTAATTATAATTTGCGACAGTAAAAAATTATTTTTTGCAAAATTTACTATACAAAAGGCAATCCCTGCGTAATTAAAATTTGCGACAGTATAAAATGAATTTTTGAATAATTTACTATAGAAAAGGCAATCCCTGGCGTATTAAAATTTGCGACAGTATAAAATTATTTTTTGAATAATTTTACTATAGAAAAGGCAATCCCTGGCGTAATTAAAATTTGAGACAGTATAAAATTATTTTTTGAATAATTTACTATAGAAAAGCAATCCCTGGCGTAATTAAAATTTGAGACACTAAACAATTATTTTTTGCAAAATTTACTATAGAAAAGGCAATCCCTGGCGTAACTAAAATTTGAGACAGTATAAAATTATTTTTTGAATAATTTACTATAGAAAAGGCAATCCCTGGCGTAATTAAAATTTGAGACACTAAACAATTATTTTTTGCAAAATTTACTATAGAAAAGGCAATCCCTGGCGTAACTAAAATTTGAGACAGTATAAAAATTATTTTTTGAATAATTTACTATAGAAAAGGCAATCCCTGGCGTAATTAAATTTGCCCACTCTAAACAACTATTTTTTGCAAAATTTACTATACAAAAAGGCAATCCCTGGCGTATTTAAAATTGCAACAGTAAAAAATTATTTTTTGAATAATTTACTATACAAAACGCAATCCCTGGCGTAATTAAAATTTGCGACACTAAACAATTATTTTTTGCAAAATTTACTATACAAAAGGCAATCCCTGGCGTATTTAAAATTTGCAACAGTAAAAAAATTATTTTTTGAATAATTTACTATACAAAAGGCAATCCCTGGCGTAATTAAAATTTGCAATAGTAAAAAATTATTTTTTGAATAATTTACTATAGAAAAGGCAATCCTTGGCGTAATTATAATTTGCGACAGTAAAAAATGAATTTTTGAATAATTTACTATAGAAAAGGCAATCCCTGGCGTAATTAAAATTTGCGACAGTAAAAAATTATTTTTTGAATAATTTACTATAGAAAAGGCAATCCTTGGCGTATTTAAAATTTGCGACAAGTAAAAAATTATTTTTTGAATAATTTACTATAGAAAAGGCAATCCCTGGCGTAATTAAAATTTGCGACAGTAAAAAATTATTTTTTGCAAAATTTAACTATAGAAAAGGCAATCCCTGGCGTAATTAAAATTTGCAACAGTATAAAATTATTTTTTGAATAATTTACAATAGAAAAGGCAATCCCTGGCCGTAATTAAAATTTGCAACAGTAAAAAATTATTTTTTGAATAATTTACTATAGAAAAGGCAATCCCTGGCGTAATTAAAATTTGCGACACTAAACAATTATTTTTTGAATAATTACTATAGAAAAGGCAATCCCTGGCGTAATTAAAATTTGCGACACTAAACAAATATTTTTTGCAAAATTTACTATAGAAAAGGCAATCCCTGGCGTAATTAAAATTTGCGACGGTAAAAAATTATTTTTTGAATAATTTACTATAGAAATGGCAATCCCTGGCGTAATTATAATTTGCGACAGTAAAAAATTATTTTTTGAATAATTTACTATAGAAAAGGCAATCCTGGCGTAATTACATTTGCGACACTAAACAGTTAATTTTTGCAAAATTTACTGTAGAAAGGCAATCCCTGGCGTAATTAAAATTTGCGACACTAAACAATTATTTTTGCAAAATTTACTATAGAAAAGGCCATTCCTGGCGTAATTAAAATTTGCGACAGCAAAAAATTATTTTTTGCAAATTTACTATAGAAAAGGCAATCCCTGGCGTATTTAAAATTTGCTACAGTAAAAAATTATTTTTTTGCAAAATTTACTATAGAAAAGGCAATCCCTGGCGTAATTAAAATTTGCGACAGTAAAAAATGAATTTTTGAATAATTTACTATAGAAAAGGCAATCCTGGCGTAATTAAAATTTGCAAACAGTAAAAAATTATTTTTGAATAATTTACTATAGAAAAGGCAATCCCTGGCGTAATTATAATTTGCGACATTAAAAAATTATTTTTTGAATAATTTACTATAGAAAAGGCAATCCCTGGCGTAATTATAATTTGCGACAATAAAAAATTATTTTTGAATAATTTACTATAGAAAAGGCAATCCCTGGCGTAATTAAAATTTGCGACACTAAACAATTATTTTTTGCAAAATTACTATACAAAAGGCAATCCCTGGCGTAATTAAAATTTGCGACATTATAAAATTATTTTTTGAATAATTTACTATAGAAAAGGCAATCCCTGGCGTAATTAAATTTGCGACACTAAACAATTATTTTTGAATAATTTACTATAGAAAAGGCAATCCCTGGCGTAATTAAAATTTGCGACAGAAAAATTATTTTTTGAATAATTTACTATACAAAGGCAATCCCTGGCGTAATTATAATTTGCAGCACTAAACAATTATTTTTTGCAAAATTTACTATAGAAAAGGCAATCCCCTGGCGTAATTAAAATTTGCGACAGTATAAAATTATTTTTGAATAATTTACTATAGAAAAGCAATCCCCTGGCGTAATTATTATTTGAGACAGTAAAAATTATTTTTTGAATAATTTACTATAGAAAAGGCAATCCCTGGCGTAATTAAAATTTGCGACACTAAACAATTATTTTTTGCAAAATTGCAAAATTTATTATAGAAAAGGCAATCCCTGGCGTAATTAAAATTTGCGACACTAAACAATTATTTTTTGAATAATTTACTATAGAAAAGGCAATCCCTGGCGTAATTAAAATTTGCAACAGTAAAAAATTATTTTTTGAATAATTTACTATAGAAAAGGCAATCCCAGGCGTATTTAAAATTTGCAACAGTAAAAAATTATTTTTTGAATAATTTACTATACAAAAGGCAATCCCTGGCGTAATTAAAATTTGTGACAGAAAAAATTATTTTTTGAATAATTTACTATAGAAAAGGCAATCCCTGGCGTAATTAAAATTTGCGACACTAAACAATTATTTTTTGCAAAATTTACTATAGAAAAGGCAATTCCTGGCGTAATTAAAATTTGAGACAATAAAAAATGAATTTTTGAATAATTTACTATAGAAAAGGCAATCCCTGGCGTAATTAAAATTTGCGACAGTAAAAAATGAATTTTTGAATAATTTACTATAGAAAAGGCAATCCCTGGCGTAATTAAAATTTGCGACAGAAAAAAATTATTTTTTGAATAATTTACTATACAAAAGGCAATCCCTGGCGTAATTAAAATTTGCGACAGGAAACAATTATTTTTTGAATTTTTTACTATAGAAAAGGCAATCCCTGGCGTATTTAAAATTTGCAAAAGTAAAAAATTATTTTTTGAATAATTTACTATAGAAAAGGCAATCCCTGGCGTAATTAAAATTTGCGACAGTAAACAATTATTTTTTGAATAATTTACTATAGAAAAGGCAATCCCTGGCGTAATTAAAATTTGCAACAGTAAAAAATTATTTTTTGAATAATTTACTATAGAAAAGGCAATGCCTGGCGTAATTATAATTTGCGACAGTAAAAAATTATTTTTTGAATAATTTACTATACAAAAGGCAATCCCTGGCGTAATTATAATTTGCGCAGTAAAAAATTATTTTTTGAATAATTTACTATAGAAAAGGCAATCCCTGGCGTAATTATAATTTGCGACAGTAAAAAATTATTTTTTGAATAATTTACTATACAAAGGCAATCCCGTAATTATAATTTGCGACAGTAGAAAATTATTTTTTGAATAATTTACTATACAAAAGGCAATCCTTGGCGTAATTAAAATTTGCAACAGTAAAAAATTATTTTTTGAATAATTTACTATAGAAAAGGCAATCCCTGGCGTATTTAAAATTTGCGACAGTAAAAAATTATTTTTTGAATAATTTACTATACAAAAGGCAATCCCTGGCGTAATTATAATTTGCGACAGTAAAAAATTATTTTTTGAATAATTTACTATAGAAAAGGCAATCCCTGGCGTAATTATAATTTGCGACAGTAAAAAATTATTTTTTTTGAATAATTTACTATAGAAAAGGCAATCCCTGGCGTAATTAAAATTTGCGACACTAAACAATTATTTTTTGCAAAATTTACTATACAAAAGGCAATCCCTGGCGTATTTAAAATTTGCAACAGTAAAAAATAATTTTTTGAATAATTTACTATAGAAAAGGCAATCCCTGGCGTAATTATAATTTGCGACAGTAAAAAATTATTTTTTGAATAATTTACTATAGAAAAGGCAATCCCTGGCGTAATTAAAATTTGCGACAGTATAAAAATTATTTTTTTGAATAATTTACTATAGAAAAGGCAATCCCTGGCGTAATTATAATTTGAGACAGTAAAAAATTATTTTTTGAATAATTTACTATAGAAAAGGCAATCCCTGGCGTAATTAAAATTTGCGACTCTAAACAATTATTTTTTGCAAAATTTACTATAGAAAAGGCAATCCCTGGCGTAATTAAAATTTGCGACACTAAACAATTATTTTTTGAATAATTTACTATAGAAAAGGCAATCCCTGGCGTAATTAAAATTTGCAACAGTAAAAAATTATTTTTTGAATAATTTACTATAGAAAAGGCAATCCCTGGCGTATTTAAAATTTGCAACAGTAAAAAATTATTTTTTGAATAATTTACTATACAAAAGGCAATCCCTGGCGTAATTAAAATTTGTGACAGAAAAAAATTATTTTTTGAATAATTTACTATACAAAAGGCAATCCCTGGCGTAATTAAAATTGTGTGACAGAAAAAATTATTTTTTGAATAATTTACTATAGAAAAGGCAATCCGTGGCGTAATTAAAATTTGCGACACTAAACAATTATTTTTTACAAAATTTACTATAGAAAAGGCAATCCCTGGCGTAATTAAAATTTGAGACAGTAAAAAAATCAATTTTTGAATAATTTACTATAGAAAAGGCAATCCCTGGCGTAATTAAAATTTGCAACAGTAAAAAATTATTTTTTTGAATAATTTTACTATAGAAAAGGCAATCCCTGGCGTATTTAAAATTTGCAACAGTAAAAAATTATTTTTTGAATAATTTACTATACAAAAGGCAATCCCTGGCGTAATTAAAATTTGTGACAGAAAAAATTATTTTTTGAATAATTTACTATACAAAAGGCAATCCCTGGCGTAATTAAAATTTGCGACACTAAACAATTATTTTTTGCAAATTTACTATAGAAAAGGCAATCCCTGGCGTAATTAAAATTTGAGACAATAAAAAATCAATTTTTGAATAATTTACTATAGAAAAGGCAATCCCTGGTGTAATTAAAATTTGCGACAGTAAAAAATGAATTTTTGAATAATTTACTATAGAAAAGGCAATCCCTGGCGTAATTAAAATTTGCGACAGTAAACAATTATTTTTTGAATAATTTACTATAGAAAAAGGCAATCCCTGGCGTATTTAAAATTTGCAACAGTAAAAAATTATTTTTTGAATAATTTACTATAGAAAAGGCAATCCCTGGCGTAATTAAAATTTGCGACAGTAAACAATTATTTTTTGAATAATTTACTATAGAAAAGGCAATCCCTGGCGTAATTAAAATTTGCAGCAGTAAAAAATTATTTTTTGAATAATTTACTATAGAAAAGGCAATCCCTGGCGTAATTATAATTAGCGACAGTAAAAAATTATTTTTTGAATAATTTACTATAGAAAAGGCAATCCCTGGCGTATTTAAAATTTGCAACAGTAAAAAAATTATTTTTTGAATAATTTACTATACAAAAGGCAATCCCTGGCGTAATTAAAATTTTGTGACAGAAAAAATTATTTTTTGAATAATTTACTATACAAAAAGGCAATCCCTGGCGTAATTAAAATTTGTGACAGAAAAAATTACTTTTTTGAATAATTTACTATAGAAAAGGCAATCCGTGGCGTAATTAAAATTTGCGACACTAAACAATTATTTTTTACAAAATTTACTATAGAAAAGGCAATCCCTGGCGTAATTAAAATTTGAGACAGTAAAAAATCAATTTTTGAATAATTTACTATAGAAAAGGCAATCCCTGGCGTAATTAAAATTTGCAACAGTAAAAAATTATTTTTTTGAATAATTTACTATAGAAAAGGCAATCCCTGGCGTATTTAAAATTTGCAACAGTAAAAAATTATTTTTTGAATAATTTACTATACAAAAGGCAATCCCTGGCGTAATTAAAATTTGTGACAGAAAAAATTATTTTTTGAATAATTTACTATACAAAAGGCAATCCCTGGCGTAATTAAAATTTGGCGACACTAAACAATTATTTTTTTGCAAAATTTACTATAGAAAAGGCAATCCCTGGCGTAATTAAAATTTGAGACAATAAAAAATCAATTTTTGAATAATTTACTATAGAAAAGGGCAATCCCTGGTGTAATTAAAATTTGCGACAGTAAAAAATGAATTTTTGAATAATTTACTATAGAAAAGGCAATCCCTGGCGTAATTAAAATTTGCGACAGAAAAAAATTATTTTTTGTATAATTTACTATAGAAAAGGCAATCCCTGGCGTAATTAAAATTTGCGACAGTAAACAATTATTTTTTGAATAATTTACTATAGAAAAGGCAATCCCTGGCGTATTTAAAATTTGCAACAGTAAAAAATTATTTTTTGAATAATTTACTATAGAAAAGGCAATCCCTGGCGTAATTAAAATTTGCGACAGTAAACAATTATTTTTTGAATAATTTACTATAGAAAAGGCAATCGCTGGCGTAATTAAAATTTGCAGCAGTAAAAAATTATTTTTTGAATAATTTACTATAGAAAAGGCAATCCCTGGCGTAATTAAAATTTGCGACAGAAAAAAATTATTTTTTGTATAATTTACTATAGAAAAGGCAATCCCTGGCGTAATTAAAATTTGCGACAGTAAACAATTATTTTTTGAATAATTTACTATAGAAAAGGCAATCCCTGGCGTAATTAAAATTTGTGACAGAAAAAATTATTTTTTGAATAATTTACTATACAAAAGGCAATCCCTGGCGTAATTAAAATTTGTGACAGAAAAAATTATTTTTTGAATAATTTACTATAGAAAAGGCAATCCGTGGCGTAATTAAAATTTGCGACACTAAACAATTATTTTTTACAAAATTTACTATAGAAAAGGCAATCCCTGGCGTAATTAAAATTTGAGACAGTAAAAAATCAATTTTTGAATAATTTACTATAGAAAAGGCAATCCCTGGCGTAATTAAAATTTGCAACAGTAAAAAATTATTTTTGAATAATTTACTATAGAAAAGGCAATCCCTGGCGTATTTAAAATTTGCAACAGTAAAAAATTATTTTTTGAATAATTTACTATACAAAAGGCAATCCCTGGCGTAATTAAAATTTGTGACAGAAAAAAATTATTTTTTGAATAATTTACTATACAAAAGGCAATCCCTGGCGTAATTAAAATTTGCGACACTAAACAAATTATTTTTTGCAAAATTTACTATAGAAAAGGCAATCCCTGGCGTAATTAAAATTTGAGACAATAAAAAAATCAATTTTTTGAATAATTTACTATAGAAAAGGCAATCCCTGGTGTAATTAAAATTTGCGACAGTAAAAAATGAATTTTTGAATAATTTACTATAGAAAAGGCAATCCCTGGCGTAATTAAAATTTGCGACAGAAAAAAATTATTTTTTGTATAATTTACTATAGAAAAGGCAATCCCTGGCGTAATTAAAATTTGCGACAGTAAACAATTATTTTTAATAATTTACTATAGAAAAGGCAATCCCTGGCGTATTTAAAATTTGCAACAGTAAAAAATTATTTTTTGAATAATTTACTATAGAAAAGGCAATCCCTGGCGTAATTAAAATTTGCGACAGTAAACAATTATTTTTTGAATAATTTACTATAGAAAAGGCAATCGCTGGCGTAATTAAAATTTGCAGCAGTAAAAAATTATTTTTTGAATAATTTACTATAGAAAAGGCAATCCCTGGCGTAATTAAAATTTGCGACAGAAGAAAAATTATTTTTTGTATAATTTACTATAGAAAAGGCAATCCCTGGCGTAATTAAAATTTGCGACAGTAAACAATTATTTTTTGAATAATTTACTATAGAAAAGGCAATCCCTGGCGTATTTAAAATTTGCAACAGTAAAAAATTATTTTTTGAATAATTTACTATAGAAAAGGCAATCCCTGGCGTAATTAAAATTTGAGACAGTAAACAATTATTTTTTGAATAATTTACTATAGAAAAGGCAATCCCTGGCGTAATTAAAATTTGCAGCAGTAAAAAATTATTTTTTGAATAATTTACTATAGAAAAGGCAATCCCTGGCGTAATTATAATTTGCGACAGTAAAAAATTATTTTTTGAATAATTTACTATAGAAAAGGCAATCCCTGGCGTATTTAAAATTTGCAACAGTAAAAAATTATTTTTTGAATAATTTACTATACAAAAGGCAATCCCTGGCGTAATTAAAATTTGTGACAGAAAAAATTATTTTTTGAATAATTTACTATACCAAAGGCAATCCCTGGCGTAATTAAAATTTGTGACAGAAAAAATTATTTTTTGAATAATTTACTATAGAAACGGCAATCCGTGGCGTAATTAAAATTTGCGACACTAAACAATTATTTTTTACAAAATTTACTATAGAAAAGGCAATCCCTGGCGTAATTAAAATTTGAGACAGTAAAAAATCAATTTTTGAATAATTTACTATAGAAAAGGCAATCCCTGGCGTAATTAAAATTTGCAACAGTAAAAAATTATTTTTTGAATAATTTACTATAGAAAAGGCAATCCCTGGCGTATTTAAAATTTGCAACAGTAAAAAATTATTTTTTGAATAATTTACTATACAAAAGGCAATCCCTGGCGTAATTAAAATTTGTGACAGAAAAAAATTATTTTTTGAATAATTTACTATACAAAAGGCAATCCCTGGCGTAATTAAAATTTGCGACACTAAACAATTATTTTTTGCAAAATTTACTATAGAAAAGGCAATCCCTGGCGTAATTAAAATTTGAGACAATAAAAAATCAATTTTTGAATAATTTACTATAGAAAAGGCAATCCCTGGTGTAATTAAATTTGCGACAGTAAAAAATGAATTTTTGAATAATTTACTATAGAAAAGGCAATCCCTGGCGTAATTAAAATTTGCGACAGAAAAAAATTATTTTTTGTATAATTTACTATAGAAAAGGCAATCCCTGGCGTAATTAAAATTTGCGACAGTAAACAATTATTTTTTGAATAATTTACTATAGAAAAGGCAATCCCTGGCGTATTTAAAATTTGCAACAGTAAAAAATTATTTTTTGAATAATTTACTATAGAAAAGGCAATCCCTGGCGTAATTAAAATTTGCGACAGTAAACAATTATTTTTTGAATAATTTACTATAGAAAAGGCAATCCCTGGCGTAATTAAAATTTGCAGCAGTAAAAAATTATTTTTTGAATAATTTACTATAGAAAGGCAATCCCTGGCGTAATTATAATTTGCGACAGTAAAAAATTATTTTTTGAATAATTTACTATACAAAAGGCAATCCCTGGCCTAATTATAATTTGCGACAGTAAAAAATTATTTTTTGAATAATTTACTATAGAAAAGGCAATCCCTGGCGTAATTATAATTTGCGACAGTAAAAAATTATTTTTTGAATAATTTACTATACAAAAGGCAATCCCTGGCGTAATTATAATTTGCGACAGTAAAAAATTATTTTTTGAATAATTTACTATACAAAAGGCAATCCCTGGCGTAATTAAAATTTGCAACAGTAAAAAATTATTTTTGAATAATTTACTATAGAAAAGGCAATCCCTGGCGTATTTAAAATTTGCGACAGAAAAAAATTATTTTTTTGAATAATTTACTATACAAAAGGCAATCCCTGGCGTAATTATAATTTGCGAGAGTAAAAAATTATTTTTTGAATAATTTACTATAGAAAAGGCAATCCCTGGCGTAATTAAAATTTGCAACAGTAAAAAATTATTTTTTGAATAATTTACTATAGAAAAGGCAATCCCTGGCGTAATTAAAATTTGAGACAGTAAAAAATGAATTTTTGAATAATTTACTATAGAAAAGGCAATCCCTGGCCTAATTATAATTTGCGACAGTAAAAAATTATTTTTTGAATAATTTACTATAGAAAAGGCAATCCCTGGCGTAGTTATAATTTGCGACAGTAAACAATTATTTTTTGAATAATTTACTATAGAAAAGGCAATCCCTGGCGTAATTAAAATTTGCGACACTAAACAATTATTTTTGCAAAATTTACTATACAAAAGGCAATCCCTGGCGTAATTAAAATTTGCAACAGTAAAAAATTATTTTTTGAATAATTTACTATAGAAAAGGCAATCCCTGGCGTAATTAAAATTTGCGACACTAAACAATTATTTTTTGCAAAATTTACTATAGAAAAGGCAATCCCTGGCGTAATTATAATTTGCGACAGTAAAAAATTATTTTTTGCAAAATTTACTATAGAAAAGGCAATCCCTGGCGTAATTATAATTTGCGACAGTAAAAAATGAATTTTTGAATAATTTACTATAGAAAAGGCAATCCCTGGCGTAATTAAAATTTGCGACACCTAAACAATTATTTTTTGCAAAATTTACTATATAAAAGGCAATCCCTGGCGTATTTAAAATTTGCAACAGTAAAAAATTATTTTTTGAATAATTTACTATAGAAAAGGCAATCCCTGGCGTAATTAAAATTTTAGACAGTAAAAAATGAATTTTTGAATAATTTACTATACAAAAGGCAATCCCTGGCGTAATTATAATTTGCGACAGTAAAAAATTATTTTTTGCAAAATTTACTATACAAAAGGCAATCCCTACCGTAATTAAAATTTGTGACAGAAAAAAATTAATTTTGCAACATTTACTATAGAAAAGGCAATCCCTGGCGTAATTATAATTTGCGACAGTAAAAAATTAATTTTTGCAAAATTTACTATAGAAAAGGCAATCCCTGGCGTAATTAAAATTTGCGACACTAAACAATTATTTTTTGCAAAATTTACTATAGAAAAGGCAATCCCTGGCGTAATTATAATTTGCGACAGTAAAAAATTATTTTTTGCAAAATTTACTATAGAAAAGGCAATCCGTGGCGTAATTATATTTTGCGACAGTAAAAAATTAATTTTTGCAACATTTACTATAGAAAAGGCAATCCCTGGCGTAATTAACATTTGCGACACTAAACAATTAATTTTTGCAAAATTTACTATAGACAAGGCAATCCCTGGCGTAATTAAAACTTACGACAATAAACAATTATTTTTTGAATAATTTACTATAGAAAAGGCAATCCCTGGCGTAATTAAAATTTGCGACACTAAACAATTATTTTTGAATAATTTACTATACAAAAGGCAATACCTGGCGTAATTAAAATTTGCGACACTAAACAATTATTGTTTGAATAATTTACTATAGAAAAGGCAATCCCTGGCGTAATTAAAATTTCCGACACTAAACAATTAATTTTTGCAAAATTTACTATAGAAAAGGCAATCCCTGGGGTAATTAAAATTTGCGACACTAAACAATTATTTTTTGAATAATTTACTATACAAAAGGCAATCCCTGGCGTAATTAAAATTTGCGACACTAAACAATTATTTTTTGCAAAATTTACTATAGAAAAGGCAATCCCTGGCGTAATTAAAATTTGCGACACTAAACAATTATTTTTTGCAAAATTTACTATACAAAATGCAATCCCTGGCGTAATTAAAATTTGCAACAGTAAAAAATTATTTTTTGAATAATTTACTATAGAAAAGGCAATCCCTGGCGTAATTAAAATTTGCGACACTAAACAATTATTTTTTGAATAATTTACTATACAAAAGGCAATCCCTGGCGTAATTAAAATTTGCGACACTAAACAATTATTTTTTGCAAAATTTACTATACAAAGGCAATCCCTGGCGTATTTAAAATTTGCAACAGTAAAAAATTATTTTTTGAATAATTTACTATAGAAAAGGCAATCCCTGGCGTAATTAAAATTTGAGACAGTAAAAAATGAATTTTTGATTAATTTACTATACAAAAGGCAATCCCTGGCGTAATTATAATTTGCGACAGTAAAAAATTATTTTTTGCAAAATTTACTATACAAAAGGCAATCCCTGCCGTAATTAAAATTTGTGACAGAAAAAAATTAATTTTTGCAACATTTACTATAGAAAAGGCAATCCCTGGCGTAATTATAATTTGCGACAGTAAAAAATTAATTTTTGCAACATTTACTATAGAAAAGGCAATCCCTGGCGTAATTATAATTTGCGACAGTAAAAAATTAATTTTTGCAACATTTACTATAGAAAAGGCAATCCCTGGCGTAATTAAAATTGCGACACTAAACAATTAATTTTTGCAAAATTTACTATAGAAAAGGCAATCCCTGGCGTAATTAAAACTTGCGACACTAAACAATTATTTTTTGAATAATTTACTATAGAAAAGGCAATCCCTGGCGTAATTAAAATTTGCGACACTAAACAATTATTTTTTGAATAATTTACTATACAAAAGGCAATCCCTGGCGTAATTAAATTTTGCGATACTAAACAATTATTTTTTGAATAATTTACAATAGAAAAGGCAATCCCTCGCGTAATTAAAATTTGCGACACTAAACAATTAATTTTTGCAAAATTTACTATAGAAAAGGCAATCCCTGGCGTAATAAAAATTTGCGACACTATACAATTATTTTTTGAATAATTTACTATACAAAAGGCAATCCCTGGCGTAATTAAAATTTGCGACACTAAACAATTATTTTTTGCAAATTTACTATAGAAAAGGCAATCCCTGGCGTAATTAAAATTTGCAACAGTAAAAAATTATTTTTTGAATAATTTACTATGGAAAAGGCAATCCCTGGCGTAATTAAAATTTGCGACAGTAAAAAATTATTTTTTGAATAATTTACTATAGAAAAGGCAATCCCTGGCGTAATTATAATTTGCAACAGTAAAAAATTATTTTTTGCAAAATTTACTATAGAAAAGACAATCCCTGGCGTAATTAAAATTTGAGACAGTAAAAAATGAATTTTGAATAATTTACTATAGAAAAGGCAATCCCTGGCGTAATTAAAATTTGCGACACTAAACAATTATTTCTTGCAAAATTTACTATAGAAAAGGCAATCCTGGCGTAATTAAAATTTGCGACAGCAAAAAATGATTTTTTGAATAATTTACTATAGAAAAGGCAATCCCTGGCGTAATTAAAATTTGAGACAATAAAAAATGAATTTTTGAATAATTTACTATAGAAAAGGCAATCCCTGGCGTATTTAAAATTTGCAACAGTAAAAAATTATTTTTTGAATAATTTACTATAGAAAAGGCAATCCCTGGCGTAATTAAAATTTGCGACACTAAACAATTAATTTTTGCAAAATTTACTATAGAAAAGGCAATCCCTGGAGTAATTAAAATTTGTGACAGAAAAAAATTAATTTTTGAATAATTTACTATAGAAAAGGCAATCCCTGGCGTAATTATAATTTGCGACAGTAAAAAATTAATTTTTGCAACATTTACTATAGAAAAGGCAATCCCTGGCGTAATTAAAATTTGCGACAGTGAAAAATTATTTTTTGAATAATTTACTATAGAAAAGGCAATCCCTGGCCTAATTAAAATTTGAGACAGTAAAAAATGAATTTTTGAATAATTTACTATAGAAAAGGCAATCCCTGGCGTATTTAAAATTTGCAACAGTAAAAAATTAATTTTTGAATAATTTACCATAGAAAAGGCAATCCCTGGCGTAATTAAAATTTGAGACAGTAAAAAATGAATTTTTGAATAATTTACTATAGAAAAGGCAATCCCGGGCGTATTTAAAATGTGCAACAGTAAAAAATTATTTTTTTGAATAATTTACTATAGAAAAGGCAATCCCTGGCGTAATTAAAATTTGCGACACTAAACAATTAATTTTTGCAAAATTTACTATAGAAAAGGCAATCCCTGGCGTAATTAAAATTGGCGACACTAAACATTTATTTTTTGAATAATTTACTATACAAAAGGCAATCCCTGGCGTAATTAAAATTTGCGACACTAAACAATTATTTTTTGAATAATTTACTATAGAAAAGGCAATCCCTGGCGTAATTAAAATTTGAGACAGTAAAAAATGAATTTTTGAATAATTTACTATAGAAAAGGCAATCCCTGGCGTAATTAAAATTTGCGACACTAAACAATTATTTTTTGAATAATTTACTATAGAAAAGGCAATCCCTGGCGTAATTAAAATTTGAGACAGTAAAAAATGAATTTTTGAATAATTTACTATAGAAAAGGCAATCCCTGGCGTAATTAAAATTTGAGACAGTAAAAAATGAATTTTTGAATAATTTACTATAGAAAAGGCAATCCCTGGCGTAATTAAAATTTGCGACAGTAAAAAATTATTTTTTGAATAATTTACTATACAAAAGGCAATCCCCGGCGTAATTATAATTTGCGACAGTAAAAAATTATTTTTTGCAAAATTTGAAGGCAATCCCTGGCGTAATTAAAATTTGCGACAGTAAAAAATGAATTTTTGAATAATTTACTATAGAAAAGGCAATCCCTGGCGTAAATAAAATTTGAAACAGTATAAAATTAATTTTTGAATAATTTACTATAGAAAAGGCAATCCCTGGCGTAATTAAAATTTGCGACAGTAAAAAATTATTTTTTGAATAATTTACTATAGAAAAGGCAATCCCTGGCGTAATTATAATTTGAGACAGTAAAAAATGAATTTTTGCAAAATTTACTATAGAAAAGGCAATCCCTGGCGTAACTAAAATTTGCGACACTAAACAATTATTTTTTGCAAAATTTACTATACAAAAGGCAATCCCTGGCGTAATTAAAATTTGCAACAGTAAAAAATTATTTTTGAATAATTTACTATAGAAAAGGCAATCCCTGGCGTAATTAAAATTTGCGACACTAAACAATTATTTTTTGCAAAATTTACTATAGAAAAGGCAATCCCTGGCGTAATTATAATTTGCGACAGTAAAAAATTATTTTTTGCAAAATTTACTAGAGAAAAGGCAATCCCTGGCGTAATTAAAATTTGCGACACTAAACAATTATTTTTTGCAAAATTTACTATAGAAAAGGCAATCCCTGGCGTAATTAAAATTTGCAACAGTAAAAAATTATTTTTTGAATAATTTACTATAGAAAAGCCAATCCCTGGCGTAATTATAATTTGAGACAGTAAAAAATGAATTTTTGAATAATTTACTAGAGAAAAGGCAATCCCTGGCGTAATTAAAATTTGCGACACTAAACAATTATTTTTTGCAAAATTTACTATAGAAAAGGCAATCCCTGGCGTAATTAAAATTTGCGACAGATAAAAATGAATTTTTGCAAAATTTACTATAGAAAAGGCAATCCCTGGCGTAATTAAAATTTGCGACACTAAACAATTATTTTTTGCAAAATTTACTATACAAAAGGCAATCCCTGGCGTAATTAAAATTTGCAGCAGTAAAAAATTATTTTTTGAATAATTTACTATGGAAAGGCAATCCCTGGCGTAATTAAAATTTGCGACACTAAACAATTATTTTTGCAAAATTTACTATAGAAAAGGCAATCCCTGGCGTAATTATAATTTGCGACAGTAAAAAATGAATTTTTGAATAATTTACTATAGAAAAGGCAATCCCTGGCGTCATTAAAATTTGCGACACTAAACAATTATTTTTTGCAAAATTTGCTATAGAAAAGGCAATCCCTGGCGTATTTAAAATTTGCAACAGCAAAAAATGATTTTTTGAATAATTTACTATAGAAAAGGCAATCCCTGGCGTATTTAAATTTGAGGACAGTAAAAAATGAATTTTTGAATAATTTTCTATAGAAAAGGCAATCCCTGGCGTATTTAAAATTTGCAACAGTAAAAAATTATTTTTTGAATAATTTACTATAGAAAAGGCAATCCCTGGCGTAATTAAAATTTGCGACACTAAACAATTAATTGTTGCAAAATTTACTATAGAAAAGGCAATCCCTGGCGTAATTAAAATTTGTGACAGAAAAAATTAATTTTTGAATAATTTACTATAGAAAAGGCAATCCCTGGCGTAATTATAATTTGCGACAGTAAAAAATTAATTTTTGCAACATTTACTATAGAAAAGGCAATCCCTGGCGTAATTAAAATTTGCGACAGCGAAAAATTATTTTTTGAATAATTTACTATAGAAAAGGCAATCCCTGGCGTAATTAAAATTTGAGACAGTAAAAAATGAATTTCTGAATAATTTACTATAGAAAAGGCAATCCCTGGCGTATTTAAAATTTGCAACAGTAAAAAATTAATTTTTGAATAATTTACCATAGAAAAGGCAATCCCTGGCGTAATTAAAATTTGAGACAGTAAAAAATGAATTTTTGAATAATTTACTATAGAAAAGGCAATCCCTGGCGTAATTAAAATTTGAGACAGTAAAAAATGAATTTTTGAATAATTTACTATAGAAAAGGCAATCCCTGGCGTAATTAAAATTTGCGACACTAAACAATTATTTTTTGCAAAATTTACTATACAAAAGGCAATCCCTGGCGTAATTAAAATTTGAGACAGTAAAAAATGAATTTTTGAATAATTTACTATAGAAAAGGCAATCCCTGGCGTAATTAAAATTTGCGACACTAAAAAATTATTTTTTGCAAAATTTACTATAGAAAAGGCAATCCCTGGCGTATTTAAAATTTGCAACAGCAAAAAATGATTTTTTGAATAATTTACTATAGAAAAGGCAATCCCTGGCGTAATTAAAATTTGAGACAGTAAAAAATGAATTTTTGAATAATTTTCTATAGAAAAGGCAATCCCTGGCGTATTTAAAATTTGCAACAGTAAAAAATTATTTTTGAATAATTTACTATAGAAAAGGCAATCCCTGGCGTAATTAAAATTTGCGACACTAAACAATTAATTTTTGCAAAATTTACTATAGAAAAGGCAATCCCTGGCGTAATTAAAATTTGTGACAGAAAAAAATTAATTTTTGAATAATTTACTATAGAAAAGGCAATCCCTGGCGTAATTATAATTTGCGACAGTAAAAAATTAATTTTTGCAACATTTACTATAGAAAAGGCAATCCCTGGCGTAATTAAAATTTGCGACAGCGAAAAATTATTTTTTGAATAATTTACTATAGAAAAGGCAATCCCTGGCGTAATTAAAATTTGAGACAGTAAAAAATGAATTTTTGAATAATTTACTATAGAAAAGGCAATCCCTGGCGTATTTAAAATTTGCAACAGTAAAAAATTGATTTTTGAATAATTTACCATAGAAAAGGCAATCCCTGGCGTAATTAAAATTTGAGACAGTAAAAAATGAATTTTTGAATAATTTACTATAGAAAAGGCAATCCCTGGCGTAATTAAAATTTGAGACAGTAAAAAATGAATTTTTGAATAATTTACTATAGAAAAGGCAATCCCTGGCGTAATTAAAATTTGCGACACTAAACAATTATTTTTGCAAAATTTACTATACAAAAGGCAATCCCTGGCGTAATTAAAATTTGAGGCAGTAAAAAATGAATTTTTGAATAATTTACTATAGAAAATGCAATCCCTGGCGTAATTAAAATTTGCGACAGTAAAAAATTATTTTTTGAATAATTTACTATACAAAAGGCAATCCCTGGCGTAATTATAATTTGCGACAGTAAAAAATTATTTTTTGCAAAATTTACTATACAAAAGGCAATCCCTGGCGTAATTAAAATTTGCGACAGTAAAAAATGAATTTTTGAATAATTTACTATAGAAAAGGCAATCCCTGGCGTAAATAAAATTTGAAACAGTATAAAATTAATTTTTGAATAATTTACTATAGAAAAGGCAATCCCTGGCGTAATTATAATTAGCGACAGTAAAAAATTATTTTTTGAATAATTTACTATAGAAAAGGCAATCCCTGGCGTAATTATAATTTGAGACAGTAAAAAATGAATTTTTGAATAATTTACTATAGAAAAGGCAATCCCTGGCGTAATTAAAATTTGCGACACTAAACAAATATTTTTTGCAAATTTACTATAGAAAAGGCAATCCCTGGCGTAATTAAAATTTTCGACAGAAAAAAATGAATTTTTGAATAATTTACTATAGAAAAGGCAATCCCTGGCGTAATTAAAATTTGCGACACTAAACAATTATTTTTTGCAAAATTTACTATAGAAAAGGCAATCCCTGGCGTAATTAAAATTTGCGACACTAAACAATTATTTTTTGAATAATTTTACTATACAAAAGGCAATCCCTGGCGTAATTAAAATTTGCGACAGTAAAAAAATATTTTTTGAATAATTTACGATAGAAAAGGCAATCCCTGGCGTAATTAAAATTTGAGACAGTAAAAAATGAATTTTTGAATAATTTACTATAGAAAAGGCAATCCCTGGCGTAATTAAAATTTGAGACAGTAAAAAATGAATTTATTTTTGAATAATTTACTATACAAAAGGCAATCCCCTGGCGTAATTAAAATTTGAGACAGTAAAAAATGAATT
>CAWVNZ010000318.1:0-37579 GCA_963930735.1 Dioctria linearis
TAAAAAATTGTTTTTGAAAAATTTACTATAGAAAAGGCAATCCCTGGCGCAATTAAAATTTGCGACAGTAAAAAATTATTTTTGTAAAATTTACTGTAGACAAGGCAATCCCTGGGCGCAATTAAAATTTGCGACAGTAAAAAAAGTATTTTTTGAAAAATTTACTGTAGAAAAGGCAATTCCTGGCGTATTTAAAATTTGCGACAGTAGAAAATTATTTTTTGAAAAATTTACTATAGAAAAGCAATCCATGGCGCAATTAAAATTTGCGACAGTAAAAAAATTATTTTTTGAAAAATTTTGTGTAGAATAGGCAATCCCTGGCATATTTAAAATTTGCGACAGTAAAAAATTATTTTTTGAATAATTTACTATAGAAAATGCAATCCCTGGCGCATTTAAAATTTGCGACAGTAAAAAATTATTTTTTTGCAAAATTTACTATAGAAAAGGCAATCCCTGGCGTATTAAAATTTGCGACAGTATAAAATTATTTTTGTAAAATTTACTGTAGAAAAGGCAATCCCCCGGCGCAATTAAAATTTGCGACAGTAAAAAAATTATTTTTTGAAAAATTTACTGTAGAAAAGGCAATCCCTGGCGCAATTAAAACTTGCGACAGTAAAAAATTAATTTTTGAAAAATCTACTGTAGAAAAGGCAATCACTGGCGCAATTAAAATTTGCGACAGTAAAAAATTAATTTTTGAAAAATTTACTGTAGAAAAGGCAATCCCTGGCGCAATTAAAATTTGCGACAGTAAAAAATTATTTTTTGGAAAATTTTACTATAGAAAAGGCAATCTCTGGCGTAATTAAAATTTGCGACAGTATAAAATTATTTTTTGAAAAATTTACTATAGAAAAGGTAATCCCTGGCGTAATTAAATTTGCGACAGTAGAAAATTATTTTTTGTAAAATTTACTATAGAAAAGGCAATCCCTGGCGCAATTAAAATTTGCGACAGTAAAAAAATTAATTTGTGAAAAATTTACTGTAGAAAAGGCAATCCCTGGCGCAATTAAAATTTGCGACAGTAAAAAATTAATTTTTGAAAAATTAACTATAGAAAAGGCAATCCCTGGCGTATTTAAAAATTTGCGTCAGTATAAAATTATTTTTTGAAAAATTTACTATAGAAAAGGCAATCCCTGGCGCAATTAAAACTTGCGACAGTAAAAAATTAATTTTTGAAAAATTTACTATAGAAAAGGCAATCCCTGGCGTAATTAAAATTTGCGACAGTAAAAAATTATTTTTTGTAAATTTACTGTAGAAAATGCAATCCCTGGCGCCATTAAAATTTGCGACAGTAAAAAATAATTTTTGAAATATTTACTATAGAAAAGGCAATCCATGGCGCAATTAAAACTTGCGACAGTAAAAAATTAATTTATGAAAAATTTACTGTAGAAAAGGCAATCCCTGGCGCAATTAAAATTTGCGACAGTAAAAAAAATATTTTTGAAAAATTAACTATAGAAAAGGCAATCCCTGGCGTATTTAAAATTTGCGACAGTATAAAATTATTTTTTGAAAAATTTACTGTAGTAAAGGCAATCCCTGGCGTATTTAAAATTTGCGACAGTAAAAAATTAATTTGTGAAAAATTTACTATAGAAAAGGCAATCCCTGGCGCAATTAAAATTTGCGACAGTATAAAATTATTTTTTGTAAAATTTACTGTAGAAAATGGAATCCCTGGCGCGATTAAAATTTGCGACAGTAAAAAATTAATTTGTGAAAAATTTACTATAGAAAAGGCAATCCCTGGCGCAATTAAAATTTGCGACAGTATAAAATTATTTTTTGTAAAATTTACTGTAGAAAAGGCAATCCTGGCGCAATTAAAATTTGCGACAATAAAAAATTATTTTTTGAAAAATTTACTATAGAAAAGGCAATCCCTGCGCAATTAAAATTTGCGACAGTAAAAAATTTATTTTTGTAAAATTTACTGTAGAAAAGGCAATCCTTGGCGTAATTAAAATTTGCGACAGTAAAAAATTATTTTTTGAAAAATTTACTGTAGAAAATTCAATCCCTGACAGATTTAAAATTTGCGACAGTAAAAAATTAATTTTTGACAAATTTACTATAGAAAAGGCAATCCCTGGCGTAATTAAAATTTGCGACACTAAAAAATTATTTTTTGAAAAATTTACTGTAGAAAAGGCAATCCCTGGCGTATTTAAAATTTGCGACAGTAAAAAATTAATTTGTGAAAAATTTACTATAGAAAAGGCAATCCCTGGCGCAATTAAAATTTGCGACAGTATAAAATTATTTTTTGTAAAATTTACTGTAGAAAATGCAATCCCTGGCGCAATTAAAATTTGCGACAGTAAAAAATTAATTTGTGAAAAATTTGCTATAGAAAAGGCAATCCCTGGCGCAATTAAAATTTGCGACAGTATAAAATTATTTTTTGTAAAATTTACTGTAGAATAGGCAATACCTGGCGCAATTAAAATTTGCGACAATAAAAAATTATTTTTTGAAAAATTTACTATAGAAAAGGCAATCCCTTGCGCAATTAAAATTTGCGACAGTAAAAAATTTATTTTTGAAAAATTTACTGTAGAAAAGGCAATCCTTGGCGTAATTAAAATTTGCGACAGTAAAAAATTATTTTTTGAAAAATTTACTGTAGAAAATTCAATCCCTGGCAGATTTAAAATTTGCGACAGTAAAAAATTAATTTTTTTCAAATTTACTATAGAAAAGGCAAACCCTGGCGTAATTAAAATTTGCGACAGTAAAAAAATTAGTTTTTGACAAATTTACTATAGAAAAGGCAATTCCTGGCGCAATTAATATTTGCGACAGTAAAAAATTATTTTTGAAAAATTTACTATAGAAAAGGCAATCCCTGGCGGAATTAAATTTAGCGACAGTAAAAAATTAATTTTTGAAAAATTTACTATAGAAAAGGCAATCCCTGGCGTAATTAAAATTTGCGACAGTAAAAAATAATTTTTGAATAATTTACTATAGAATAGGCAATCCCTGGCGCAATTAAAATTTGCGACAGTAAAAAATTCGTTTTTGAAAAACTTACTGTAGAAAAGGCAATCCCTGGCATATTTAAAATTTACGACAGTAAAAAGTTATTTTTTGAATAATTTACTATAGAAAAGGCAAACCTTGGCGCAATTAAATTTACGACAGTAAAAAATTGTTTTCTTGCTAAATTTACTATAGGAAAAGGCAATCCCTGGCGTATTTAAAATTTGCGACAGTATAAAATTATTTTTTGTAAAATTTACTGTAGAAAAGGCAATCCCTGGCGCAATTAAAATTTGAGACAGTAAAAAATTATTTTTTGAAAAATTTACTGTAGAAAAGGCAATCCCTGGCGTATTTAAAATTTGCGACAGTAAAAAATAATTTTTTGAAAAATTTACTGTAGAAAAGGCAATCCCTGGCATATTTAAAATCTGCGGAAGTAAAAATTTATTTTTTGAATAATTTACTATAGAAAAGGCAATCCCTGGCGCAATTAAAATTTGCGACAGTAAAAAATTATTTTTTTGCAAAGTTTACTATTGAAAAGGCAATCCCTGGCGTATTTAAAATTTGCGACAGTATAAAATTATTTTTTGTAAAATTTACTGTAGAAAAGGCAATACCTGGCGCAATTAAAATGTGCGACAGTAAAAAATTATTTTTTTGCAAAATTTACTATAGAAAAGGCAATCCCTGGCGTATTTAAAATTTGCGACAGTAGAAAATTATTTTTTGAAAAATTTACTATAGAAAAGGCAATCCCTGGCGCAATTAAAATTTGCGACAGTAAAAAATTATTTTTTGAAAAAATTTACTGTAGAAAAGGCAATCCCTGGCGCAATTAAAATTTGCGACAGTAAAAAATTATTTTTTGAAAAATTTACTATAGAAAAGGCAATCCCTGGCGTATTTAAAATTTGCGACAGTAAAAAATTAATTTTTGAACAATTTACTATAGAAAGGGCAACCCTGGCGCAATTAAAATTTGCGACAGTATAAAATTAATTTTGAAAAATTTACTGTAGAAAAGGCAATCCCTGGCGCAATTAAAATTTGCGACAGTAAAAAATTAATTTTTGAAAATCTACTATAGAAAAGGCAATCCCTGGCGCAATTAAAATTTGCGACAGTAGAAAATTATTTTTTGAAAAATTTACTGTAGAAAAGGCAATCCCTGGCGCAATTAAAATTTGCGACAGTAGAAAATTATTTTTTGAAAAAATTACTGTAGAAAAGGCAATCCCTGGCGCATTTAAAATTTGCGACAGTAGAAAATTATTTTTTGAAAAATTTACTGTAGAAAAGGCAATCCCTGGCGCAATTAAAATTTCCGACAGAAAAGAATTATTTTTTTTTGCAAAATTTACTATAGAAAAGGCGATCCCTGGCGGATTTAAAATTTGCGACAGTAAAAAATTATTATTTGAAAAATTTACTGTAGAAAAGGCAATCCCTGGCGTAGTTAAAATTTGCGACAGTATAAAATTATTTTTTGAAAAATTTACTATAGAAAAGGTAATCCCTGGCGTAATTAAAATTTGCGACAGTAGAAAATTATTTTTTGTAAAATTTACTATAGAAAAGGCAATCCCTGGCGCAATTAAAATTTGCGACAGTAGAAAATTATTTTTTGAAAATTTACTGTAGAAAAGGCAATCCCTGGCGCAATTAAAATTTGCGACAGCAAAAAATTATTTTTTGAAAAATTTACTATAGAAAAGGCAATACCTGGCGTAATTAAAATTTGCGACAGTATAAAATTATTTTTTGAAAAATTTAATATAGAAAAGGTAATCCCTGGCGTAATTAAAATTTGCGACAGTAGAAAATTATTTTTTGTAAAATTTACTATAGAAAAGGCAATCCCTGGCGCAATTAAAATTTGCGACAGTAAAAAATTATTTTTGTGAAAAATTTACTATAGAAAAGGCAATCCCTGGCGCAATTAAAATTTGCGACAGTAAAAAATTATTTTTTGAAAAATTTACTATAGAAAAGGCAATCCCTGGCGCAATTAAAACTTGAGACAGTAAAAAATAATTTTTGAAAAATTTAATATAGAAAAGCCAATCCCTGGCGTAATTAAAATTTGCGACAGTAAAAAGTTATTTTTTGAAAAATTTACTGTAGAAAAGGCAATCCCTGGTGTATTTAAAATTTGCGACAATAAAAAATTAATTTGTGAAAAATTTACTATAGAAAAGGCAATCCCTGGCGTATTTAAAATTTGCGACAGTAAAAAATTAATTTTTGTACAATTTACTGTAGAAAAGGCAATCCCTGGCGCATTTAAAATTTGCGACAGTAGAAAATAATTTTTTGAAAAATTTACTGTAGAAAAGGCAATCCCTGGCGCAATTAAAATTTCCGACAGAAAAGAATTATTTTTTTTTGCAAAATTTACTATAGAAAAGGCAATCCCTGGCGGATTTAAAATTTGCGACAGTAAAAAATTATTATTTGAAAAATTTACTGTAGAAAAGGCAATCCCTGGCGTAGTTAAAATTTGCGACAGTATAAAATTATTTTTTTGGAAAATTTACTATAGAAAAGGTAATCCCTGGCGCAATTAAAATTTGCGACAGTAGAAAATTATTTTTTGTAAAATTTACTATAGAAAAGGCAATCCTTGGCGCAATTAAAATTTGCGACAGTAGAAAACTATTTTTTGAAAATTTACTGTAGAAAAGGCAAGCCCTGGCGCAATTAAAATTTGCGACAGTAAAAAATTATTTTTTGAAAAATTTACTATAGAAAAGGCAATACCTGGCGTAATTAAAATTTGCGACAGTATAAAATTATTTTTTGAAAAATTTAATATAGAAAAGGTAATCCCTGGCGTAATTAAAATTTGCGACAGTAGAAAATTATTTTTTGTAAAATTTACTATAGAAAAGGCAATCCATGGCGCAATTAAAATTTGCGAAATTAAAAAATTATTTTTGTGAAAAATTTACTATAGAAAAGGCAATCCCTGGCGCAATTAAAACTTGCGACAGTAAAAAATTAATTTATGAAAAATTTACTGTAGAAAAGGCAATCCCTGGCGCAATTAAAATTTGCGACAGTAAAAAATTAATCTTTGAAAAATTAACAATATAAAATGCAAACCCTGGCGCAATTAAAAATTGCGACAGTAAAAAATTATTTTTTGAAAAATTTACTATAGAAAAGGCAATCCCTGGCGCAATTAAAACTTGCGACAGTAAAAAATAATTTTTGAAAAATTTAATATAGAAAAGCCAATCCCTGGCGTAATTAAAATTTGCGAGAGTAAAAAGTTATTTTTTGAAAAATTTACTGTAGAATAGGCAATCCCTGGTGTATTTAAAATTTGCGACAATAAAAAATTAATTTGTGAAAAATTTACTATAGAAAAGGCAATCCCTGGCGTATTTAAAATTTGCGACAGTAAAAAATTAATTTTTGAACAATTTACTATAGAAAAGGCAATCCCTGGCGTATTTAAAATTTGCGACAGTAGAAAATTATTTTTTGAAAAATTTACTATAGAAAAGGCAATCCCTGGCGCAGTTAAAATTTGCGACAGTAAAAAATTATTTTTTGAAAAATTTACTGTAGAAAAGGCAATCCCTGGCGTAGTTAAAATTTGCGACAGTATAAAATTATTTTTTGAAAAAATTACTATAGAAAAGGTAATCCCTGGCGTAATTAAAATTTGCGACAGTAGAAAATTATTTTTTGTAAAATTTACTATAGAAAAGGCAATCCCTGGCGCAATTAAAATTTGCGACAGTAAAAAATTATTTTTTGAAAAATTTACTGTAGAAAAGGCAATCCCTGGCGCAATTAAAACTTGCGACAGTAAAAAATTATTTTTTGAAAAATTTTCTGTAGAAAAGGCAATCCCTGGCGCAATTAAAACTTGCGAAAATAAAAAATTAATTTTTGAAAAATTTACTGTAGAAAAGGCAATCCCTGGCGCAATTAAAATTTGCAACAGTAAAAAATTAATTTTTGAAAAATTTACTGTAGAAAAGGCAATCCCTGGCGCAACTAAAATTTGCGACAGTAAAAAATTATTTTTTGAAAAATTTACTATAGAAAAAGCAATCCCTGGCGTAGTAAAAATTTGCGACAGTATAAAATTATTTTTTGAAAAATTTACTATAGAAAAGGTAATCCCTGGCGTAATTAAAATTTGCGACAGTAGAAAATTATTTTTTGTAAAATTTACTATAGAAAAGGCAATCCCTGCGCAATTAAAATTTGCGACAGTAAAAAATTAGTTTTTGAAAAATTTACTGTAGAAAAGGCAATCCCTGGCGCAATTAAAATAGGCGACAGTAAAAAATTATTTTTGTGAAAAATTTACTATAGAAAAGGCAATCCCTGGCGCAATTAAAACTTGCGACAGTAAAAATTAATTTATGAAAAATTTACTATAGAAAAGGCAATCCCTGGCGCAATTAAAATTTGCGCACAGTAAAAATTTAATCTTTGAAAAATTAACAATAGAAAAGGCAATTCCTGGCGTAGTTAAAATTTGCGACAGTATAAAATTATTTTTTGAAAAATTTACTATAGAAAAGGTAATCCCTGGCGTAATTAAAATTTGCGACAGTAGAAAATTATTTTTTGTAAAGTTTACTATAGAAAAGGCAATCGCTGGCGCAATTAAAATTTGCGACAGTAAAAAATTATTTTTTTGCAAAATTTACTATAGAAATGGCAATCCCTGGCGTATTTAAAATTTGCGACAGTATAAAATTATTTTTTGTAAAATTTACTGTAGAAAAGGCAATGCCTGGCGCAATTAAAATTTGCGACAGTAAAAAATTATTTTTTGAAAAATTTACTGTAGAAAAGGCAATCCCTGGCGTATTTAAAATTTGCGACAGTAGAAAATAATTTTTTGAAAAATTTACTATAGAAAAGGCAATCCCTGGCGTAATTAAAATTTGCGACAGTAAAAAATTCTTTTTTGAAAAATTTACTGTAGAAAAGGCAATCCCTGGCGCAATTAAAATTTGCGACAGTAAAAAATTATTTTTTGAAAAATTTTCTGTAGAAAAGGCAATCCCTGGCGCAATTAAAACTTGCGACAGTAAAAAATTAATTTTTGATAAATTTACTGTAGAAAAGGCAATCCCTGGCGCAATTAAAATTTGCGACAGTAAAAAATTAATTTGTGAAAAATTTACTATAGAAAAGGCCGCAATTAAAATTTGCGACAGTAAAAAATTAATTTTTGAAAAATTTACTGTAGAAAAGGCAATCCCTGGCGCAATTAAAACTTGCGACAGTAAAAAATTAATTTTTGATAAATTTACTGTAGAAAAGGCAATCCCTGGCGCAATTAAAATTTGCGACAGTAAAAAATTAATTTGTGAAAAATTTACTATAGAAAAGGCCGCAATTAAAATTTGCGACAGTAAAAAATTATTTTTTGTAAAATTTACTGTAGAAAAGGCAATCCCTGGCGCAATTAAAATTTGCGACAGTAAAAAATTATTTTTTGAAAAATTTACTGTAGAAAAGGCAATCCCTGGCGTATTTAAAATTTGCGACAGTAAAAAACAATTTTTTGAAAAATTTACTGTAGAAAAGGCAATCCCTGGCATATTTAAAATCTGCGACAGTAAAAATTTATTTTTTGAATAATTTACTATAGAAAAGGCAATCCCTGGCGCAATTAAAATTTGCGACAGTAAAAAATTATTTTTTTGCAAAGTTTACTATTGAAAAGGCAATCCCTGGCGTATTTAAAATTTGCGACAGTATAAAATTATTTTTTGTAAAATTTACTGTAGAAAAGGCAATACCTGGCGCAATTAAAATTTGCGACAGTAAAAAATTATTTTTTGAAAAATTTACTGTAGAAATGGTGGCAATCCCTGGCGTATTTAAAATTTGCGAAAGTAGAAAATAATTTTTTGAAAAATTTACTATAGAAAAGGCAATCCATGGCGCAATTAAAATTTGCGACAGTAAAAAATTATTTTTTGAAAAATTTACTGTAGAAAAGGCAATCCCTGGCGCAATTAAAATTTGCGACAGTAAAAAATTATTTTTTGAAAAATTTACTGTAGAAAAGGCAATCCCTGGCGCAATTAAAACTTGCGACAGTAAAAAATTTATTTTTGAAAAATTTACTGTAGAAAAGGCAATCCCTGGCGCAATTAAAACTTGCGACAGTAAAAAATTAATTTTTGAATAATTTACTATAGAAAATGCAATCCCTGGCGCAATTAAAATTTGCGACAGTAAAAAATTATTTTTTTGCAAAATTTACTATAGAAAAGGCAATCCCTGGCGTATTTAAAATTTGCGACAGTATAAAATTATTTTTTGTAAAATTTACTGTAGAAAAGGCAAAACCTGGTGCAATTAAAATTTGCGACAGTAAAAAATATTTTTTGAAAAATTTACTGTAGAAAAGTCAATCCCTGGCGTATTTAAAATTTGCGACAGTAGAAAATTATTTTTTGAAAAATTTACTATAGAAAAGGCAATCCCTGGCGCAATTAAAATTTGCGACAGTAAAAAATTATTTTTTGAAAAAATTTACTGTAGAAAAGGCAATCCCTGGCGCAATTAAAATTTGCGACAGTAAAAAATTATTTTTTGAAAAATTTACTATAGAATAGGCAATCCCTGGCGTATTTAAAATTTGCGACAGTAAAAAATTAATTTTTGAACAATTTACTATAGAAAGGGCAATCCCTGGCGCAATTAAAATTTGCGACAGTATAAAATTAATATTGAAAAATTTACTGTAGAAGAGGCAATCCCTGGCGCAATTAAAATTTGCGACAGTAAAAAATTATTTTTTGAAAAAATTTACTGTAGAAAAGGCAATCCCTGGCGCATTTAAAATTTGCGACAGTAGAAAATTATTTTTTGAAAAATTTACTGTAGAAAAGGCAATCCCTGGCGCAATTAAAATTTCCGACAGAAAAGAATTATTTTTTTTTGCAAAATTTACTATAGAAAAGGCGATCCCTGGCGGATTTAAAATTTGCGACAGTAAAAAATTATTATTTGAAAAATTTACTGTAGAAAAGGCAATCCCTGGCGTAGTTAAAATTTGCGACAGTATAAAATTATTTTTTGAAAAATTTACTATAGAAAAGGTAATCCCTGGCGTAATTAAAATTTGCGACAGTAGAAAATTATTTTTTGTAAAATTTACTATAGAAAAGGCAATCCCTGGCGCAATTAAAATTTGCGACAGTAGAAAATTATTTTTTGAAAATTTACTGTAGAAAAGGCAAGCCCTGGCGCAATTAAAATTTGCGACAGTAAAAAATTATTTTTTGAAAAATTTACTATAGAAAAGGCAATACCTGGCGTAATTAAAATTTGCGACAGTATAAAATTATTTTTTGAAAAATTTAATATAGAAAAGGTAATCCCTGGCGTAATTAAAATTTGCGACAGTAGAAAATTATTTTTTGTAAAATTTACTATAGAAAAGGCAATCCCTGGCGCAATTAAAATTTGCGACAGTAAAAAATTATTTTTGTGAAAAATTTACTATAGAAAAGGCAATCCCTGGCGCAATTAAAATTTGCGACAGTAAAAAATTATTTTTTGAAAAATTTACTATAGAAAAGGCAATCCCTGGCGCAATTAAAACTTGCGACAGTAAAAAATAATTTTTGAAAAATTTAATATAGAAAAGCCAATCCCTGGCGTAATTAAAATTTGCGACAGTAAAAAGTTATTTTTTGATAAATTTACTGTCGAAAAGGCAATCCCTGGTGTATTTAAAATTTGCGACAATAAAAAATTAATTTGTGAAAAATTTACTATAGAAAAGGCAATCCCTGGCGTATTTAAAATTTGCGACAGTAAAAAATTAATTTTTGTACAATTTACTGTAGAAAAGGCAATCCCTGGCGCATTTAAAATTTGCGACAGTAGAAAATTATTTTTTGAAAAATTTACTGTAGAAAAGGCAATCCCTGGCGCAATTAAAATTTGCGACAGTAAAAAATTATTTTCTTGCTAAATTTACTATAGAAAAGGCAATCCCTGGCGTATTTAAAATTTGCGACAGTATAAAATTATTTTTTGTAAAATTTACTGTAGAAAAGGCAATCCCTGGCGCAATTAAAGTTTGCGACAGTAAAAAATTATTTTTTGAAAAATTTACTGTAGAAAAGGCAATCCCTGGCGTATTTAAAATTTGCGACAGTAAAAAATAATTTTTTGAAAAATTTACTGTAGAAAAGGCAATCCCTGGCATATTTAAAATCTGCGACAGTAAAAATTTATTTTTTGAATAATTTACTATAGAAAAGGCAATCCCTGGCGCAATTAAAATTTGCGACAGTAAAAAATTATTTTTTTGCAAAGTTTACTATTGAAAAGGCAATCCCTGGCGTATTTAAAATTTGCGACAGTATAAAATTATTTTTTGTAAAATTTACTGTAGAAAAGGCAATACCTGGCGCAATTAAAATTTGCGACAGTAAAAAATTATTTTTTGAAAAATTTACTGTAGAAATGGCAATCCCTGGCGTATTTAAAATTTGCGACAGTAGAAAATTATTTTTTGAAAAATTTACTATAGAAAAGGCAATCCATGGCGCAATTAAAATTTGCGACAGTAAAAAATTATTTTTTGAAAAATTTACTGTAGAAAAGGCAATCCCTGGCGCAATTAAAATTTGCGACAGTAAAAAATTATTTTTTGAAAAATTTACTGTAGAAAAGGCAATCCCTGGCGCAATTAAAACTTGCGACAGTAAAAAATTTATTTTTGAAAAATTTACTGTAGAAAAGGCAATCCCTGGCGCAATTAAAACTTGCGACAGTAAAAAATTAATTTTTGAATAATTTACTATAGAAAATGCAATCCCTGGCGCAATTAAAATTTGCGACAGTAAAAAATTATTTTTTTGCAAAATTTACTATAAAAAAGGCAATCCCTGGCGTATTTAAAATTTGCGACAGTATAAAATTATTTTTTGTAAAATTTACTGTAGAAAAGGCAAAACCTGGCGCAATTAAAATTTGCGACAGTAAAAAATTATTTTTTGAAAAATTTACTGTAGAAAAGTCAATCCCTGGCGTATTTAAAATTTGCGACAGTAGAAAATTATTTTTTGAAAAATTTACTATAGAAAAGGCAATTCCTGTCGCAATTAAAATTTGCGACAGTAAAAAATTATTTTTTGAAAAAATTTACTGTAGAAAAGGCAATCCCTGGCGCAATTAAAATTTGCGACAGTAAAAAATTATTTTTTGAAAAATTTACTATAGAAAAGGCAATCCCTGGCGTATTTAAAATTTGCGACAGTAAAAAATTAATTTTTGAACAATTTACTATAGAAAGGTCAATCCCTGGCGCAATTAAAATTTGCGACAGTATAAAATTAATTTTGAAAAATTTACTGTAGAAGAGGCAATCCCTGGCGCAATTAAAATTTGCGACAGTAAAAAATTCATTTTTGAAAAATCTACTATAAAAAGGCAATCCCTGGCGCAATTAAAATTTGCGACAGTAGAAAATTATTTTTTGAAAAATTTACTGTAGAAAAGGCAATCCCTGGCGCAATTAAAATTTGCGACAGTAGAAAATTATTTTTTTAAAAAATTACTGTAGAAAAAGGCAATCCCTGGCGCATTTAAAATTTGCGACAGTAGAAAATTATTTTTTGAAAAATTTACTGTAGAAAAGGCAATCCCTGGCGCAATTAAAATTTCCGGACAGAAAAGAATCATTTTTTTTTGCAAAATTTACTATAGAAAAGGCGATCCCTGGCGGATTTAAAATTTGCGACAGTAAAAAATTATTATTTGAAAAATTTACTGTAGAAAAGGCAATCCCTGGCGTAGTTAAAATTTGCGACAGTATAAAATTATTTTTTGAAAAATTTACTATAGAAAAGGTAATCCCTGGCGTAATTAAAATTTGCGACAGTAGAAAATTATTTTTTGTAAAATTTACTATAGAAAAGGCAATCCCTGGCGCAATTAAAATTTGCGACAGTAGAAAATTATTTTTGAAAATTTACTGTAGAAAAGGCAAGCCCTGGCGCAATTAAAATTTGCGACAGTAAAAAATTATTTTTTGAAAAATTTACTATAGAAAAGGCAATACCTGGCGTAATTAAAATTTGCGACAGTATAAAATTATTTTTTGAAAAATTTAATATAGAATAGGTAATCCCTGGCGTAATTAAAATTTGCGACAGTAGAAAATTATTTTTTGTAAAATTTACTATAGAAAAGGCAATCCCTGGCGCAATTAAAATTTGCGACAGTAAAAAATTATTTTTGTGAAAAATTTACTATAGAAAAGGCAATCCCTGGCGCAATTAAAATTTGCGACAGTAAAAAATTATTTTTTGAAAAATTTACTATAGAAAAGGGAATCCCTGGCGCAATTAAAACTTGCGACAGTAAAAAATAATTTTTGAAAATTTAATATAGAAAAGCCAATCCCTGGCGTAATTAAAATTGGCGACAGTAAAAAGTTATTTTTTGAAAAATTTACTGTAGAAAAGGCAATCCCTGGTGTATTTAAAATTTGCGATAATAAAAAATTAATTTGTGAAAAATTTACTATAGAAAAGGCAATCCCTGGCGTATTTAAAATTTGCGACAGTAAAAAATTAATTTTTGTACAATTTACTGTAGAAAAGGCAATCCCTGGCGCATTTAAAATTTGCGACAGTAGAAAATTATTTTTTGAAAAATTTACTGTAGAAAAGGCAATCCCTGGTGCATTTAAAATTTCCGACAGAAAAGAATTATTTTTTTTTGCAAAATTTACTATAGAAAAGGCAATCCCTGGCGGATTTAAAATTTGCGACAGTAAAAAATTATTATTTGAAAAATTTACTGTAGAAAAGGCAATCCCTGGCGTAGTTAAAATTTGCGACAGTATAAAATTATTTTTTGAAAAATTTACTATAGAAAAGGTAATCCCTGGCGTAATTAAAATTTGCGACAGTAGAAAATTATTTTTTGTAAAATTTACTATAGAAAAGGCAATCCCTGGCGCAATTAAAATTTGCGACAGTAGAAAATTATTTTTTGAAAATTTACTGTAGAAAAGGCAAGCCCTGGCGCAATTAAAATTTGCGACAGTAAAAAATTATTTTTTGAAAAATTTACTATAGAAAAGGCAATACCTGGCGGAATTAAAATTTGCGACAGTATAAAATTATTTTTTGAAAAATTTAATATAGAAAAGGTAATCCCTGGCGTAATTAAAATTTGCGACAGTAGAAAATTATTTTTTGTAAAATTTACTATAGAAAAGGCAATCCCTGGCGCAATTAAAATTTGCGAAATTAAAAAATTATTTTTGGGAAAAATTTACTATAGAAAAGGCAATCCCTGGCGCAATTAAAACTTGCGACAGTAAAAAATTAATGTATGAAAAATTTACTGTAGAAAAGGCAATCCCTGGCGCAATTAAAATTTGCGACAGTAAAAAATTAATCTTTGAAAAATTAACAATATAAAATGCAAACCCTGGCGCAATTAAAAATTGCGACAGTAAAAAATTATTTTTTGAAAAATTTACTATAGAAAAGGCAATCCCTGGCGCAATTAAAACTTGCGACAGTAAAAAATAATTTTTGAAAAATTTAATATAGAAAAAGCCAATCCCTGGCGTAATTAAAATTTGCGACAGTAAAAATTTATTTTTTGAAAAATTTACTGTAGAAAAGGCAATCCCTGGTGTATTTAAAATTTGCGACAATAAAAAATTAATTTGTGAAAAATTTACTATAGAAAAGGCAATCCCTGGCGTATTTAAAATTTGCGACAGTAAAAAATTAATTTTTGAACAATTTACTATAGAAAAGGCAATCCCTGGCGTATTTAAAATTTGCGACAGTAGAAAATTATTTTTTGAAAAATTTACTATAGAAAAGGCAATCCCTGGCGCAATTAAAATTTGCGACAGTAAAAAATTATTTTTTGAAAAATTTACTGTAGAAAAGGCAATCCCTGGCGCAATTAAAATTTGCGACAGTAAAAAATTATTTTTTGAAAAATTTACTGTAGAAAAGGCAATCCCTGGCGCAATTAATACTTGCGACAGTAAAAAATTAATTTTTGAAAAATTTACAGTAGAAAAGGCAATCCTGGCGCAATTAAAATTTGCGACAGTAAGAAATTATTTTTTGAAAAATTTACTATAAAAAAGGCAATCCCTGGCGTAGTTAAAATTTGCGACAGTATAAAATAATTTTTTGAAAAATTTACTATAGAAAAGGTAATCCCTGGCGTAATTAAAATTTGCGACAGTAGAAAATTATTTTTTGTAAAATTTACTATAGAAAAGGCAATCCCTGGCGCAATTAAAATTTGCGACAGTAAAAAATCATTTTTTGAAAAATTTACTGTAGAAAAGGCAATCCCTGGCGCAACTAAAACTTGCGACAGTAAAAAATTATTTTTTGAAAAATTTTCTGTAGAAAAGGCAATCCCTGGCGCAATTAAAACTTGCGACAGTAAAAAATTAATTTTTGAAAAATTTACTGTAGAAAAGGCAATCCCTGGCGCAATTAAAATTTGCAACAGTAAAAAATTAATTTTTGAAAAATTTACTGTAGAAAAGGCAATCCCTGGCGCAACTAAAATTTGCGACAGTAAAAAATTATTTTTTGAAAAATTTACTATAGAAAAAGCAATCCCTGGCGTAGTAAAAATTTGCGACAGTATAAAATTATTTTTTGAAAAATTTACTATAGAAAAGCTAATCTCTGGCGTAATTAAAATTTGCGACAGTAGAAAATTATTTTTTGTAAAATTTACTATAGAAAAGGCAATCCCTGCGCAATTAAAATTTGCGACAGTAAAAAATTAGTTTTTGAAAAATTTACTGTAGAAAAGGCAATCCCTGGCGCAATTAAAATTTGCGACAGTAAAAAATTATTTTTGTGAAAAATTTACTATAGAAAAGGCAATCCCTGGCGCAATTAAAACTTGCGACAGTAAAAATTAATTTATGAAAAATTTACTATAGAAAAGGCAATCCCTGGCGCAATTAAAATTTGCGACAGTAAAAATTTAATCTTTGAAAAATTAACAATAGAAAATGCAATCCTGGCGCAATTAAAATTTGCGACAGTAAAAAATTATTTTTTGAAAAATTTACTATAGAAAGGCAATCAATGGCGCAATTAAAACTTGCGACACTAAAAAATTAATTTTTGAAAAATTTAATATAGAAAAGCCAATACCTGGCGTAATTAAAATTTGCGACAGTAAAAAGTTATTTTTTGAAAAATTTACTGTAGAAAAGGCAATCCCTGGTGTATTTAAAATTTGCGACAATAAAAAATTAATTTGTGAAAAATTTACTATAGAAAAGGCAATCCCTGGCGTATTTAAATTTTGCGACAGTAAAAAATTAATTTTTGAACAATTTACTATAGAAAAGGCAATCCCTGGCGTATTTAAAATTTGCGACAGTAGAAAATTATTTTTGAAAAATTTACTATAGAAAAGGCAATCCCTGGCGCAATTAAAATTTGCGACATTAAAAAATTATTTTTTGAAAAATTTACTGTAGAAAAGGCAATCCCTGGCGCAATTAAAATTTGCGACAGTAAACAATTATTTTTTGAAAAATTTACTGTAGAAAAGGCAATCTCTGGCGCAATTAAAACTTGCGACAGTAAAAAATTAATTTTTGAAAAATTTCCTGTAAAATAGGAAATCCCTGGCACAATTAAAATTTGCGACAGTAAAAAATTATTTTTTGAAAAATTTACTATAGAAAAGGCAATCCCTGGCGCAGTTAAAATTTGCGACAGTATAAAATTATTTTTTGAAAAATTTACTATAGAAAAGGTAATCCCTGGCGTAATTAAAATTTGCGACAGTAGAAAATTATTTTTTGTAAAATTTACTATAGAAAGGCAATCGCTGGCGCAATTAAAATTTGCGACAGTAAAAAATAATTTTTTTGCAAAAGTTACTATAGAAAGGCAATCCCTGGCGTATTTAAAATTTGCGACAGTATAAAATTATTTTTTGTGAAATTTACTGTAGAAAAGGCAATCCCTGGCGCAATTAAAATTTGCGACAGTAAAAAATTATTTTTTGAAAAATTTACTGTAGAAAAGGCAATCCCTGGCGTATTTAAAATTTGCGACAGTAGAAAATTATTTTTTGAAAAATTTACTATAGAAAAGGCAATCCCTGGCGCAATTAAAATTTGCGACAGTAAAAAATTCTTTTTTGAAAAATTTACTGCAGAAAAAGCAATCCCTGGCGCAATTAAAATTTGCGACAGTAAAAAATTATTTTTTGAAAAATTTTTTGTAGAAAAGGCAATCCCTGGCGCAATTAAAACTTGCGACAGTAAAAAATTAATTTTTGAAAAATTTACTGTAGAAAAGGCAATCCCTGGCGCAATTAAAATTTGCGACAGTAAAAAATTAATTTTTGAAAAATTTACTGTAGAAAAGGCAATCCCTGGCGCAACTAAAATTTGCGACAGTAAAAAAATATTTTTTGAAAAATTTACTATAGAAAAAGCAATCCCTGGCGTAGTAAAAATTTGCGACAGTATAAAATTATTTTTTGAAAAATTTACTATAGAAAAGGTAATCCCTGTCGTAATTAAAATTTTCGACAGTAGAAAATTATTTTTTGTAAAATTTACTATAGAAAAGGCAATCCCTGGCGCAATTAAAATTTGCGACAGTAAAAAATTAATTTGTGAAAAATTTACTATAGAAAAGGCAATCCCTGCGCAATTAAAATTTGCGACAGTAAAAAATTAGTTTTTGAAAAATTTACTGTAGAAAAGGCAATCCCTGGCGCAATTAAAATTTGCGACAGTAAAAAATTATTTTTGTGAAAAATTTACTATAGAAAAGGCAATCCCTGGCGCAATTAAAACTTGCGACAGTAAAAAATTAATTTATGAAAAATTTACTATAGAAAAGGCAATCCCTGGCGCAATTAAAATTTGCGACAGTAAAAAATTAATCTTTGAAAAATTAACAATAGAAAATGCAATCCCTGGCGCAATTAAAATTTGCGACAGTAAAAAATTATTTTTTGAAAAATTTACTATAGAAAGGCAATCCCTGGCGCAATTAAAACTTGCGACACTAAAAAATTAATTTTTGAAAAATTTAATATAGAAAAGCCAATCCCTGGCGTAATTAAAATTTGCGACAGTAAAAAGTTATTTTTTGAAAAATTTACTGTAGAAAAGGCAATCCCTGGTTTATTTAAAATTTGCGACAATAAAAAATTAATTTGTGAAAAATTTACTATAGAAAAGGCAATACCTGGCGTATTTAAATTTTGCGACAGTAAAAAATTAATTTTTGAACAATTTACTGTAGAAAAGGCAATCCCTGGCGTATTTAAAATTTGCGACAGTAGAAAATTATTTTTTGAAAAATTTACTATAGAAAAGGCAATCCCTGGCGCAATTAAAATTTGCGACATTAAAAAATTATTTTTTTAAAAATTTACTGTAGAAAAGGCAATACCTGGCGCAATTAAAATTTGCGACAGTAAAAAATTATTTTTTGAAAAATTTACTGTAGAAAAGGCAATCCCTGGCGTATTTAAAATTTGCGACAGTAGAAAATTATTTTTTGAACAATTTACTGTAGAAAAGGCAATCCCTGGCGTATTTAAAATTTGCGACAGTAGAAAATTATTTTTTGATCAATTTACTGTAGAAAAGGCAATCCCTGGCGTATTTAAAATTTGCGACAGTAGAAAATTATTTTTTGAAAAATTTACTATAGAAAAGGCAATCCCTGGCGCAATTAAAACTTGCGACAGTAAAAAATTAATTTTTGAAAAATTTACTGTAGAAAAGGAAATCCCTGGCGCAATTAAAATTTGCGACAGTAAAAAATTATTTTTTGAAAAATTTACTATAGAAAAGGCAATCCCTGCCGTAGTTAAAATTTCCGACAGTAAAAAATTATTTTTTGAAAAATTTACTGTAGAAAAGGCAATCCCTGGCGTATTTAAAATTTGCGACAGTAGAAAATTATTTTTTGAAAAATTTACTATAGAAAAGGCAATCCCTGGCGCAATTAAAATTTGCGACAGTAAAAAATTCTTTTTTGAAAAATTTACTGTAGAAAAGGCAATCCCTGGCGCAATTAAAACTTGCGACAGTAAAAAATTATTTTTTGAAAAATTTTCTGTAGAAAAGGCAATCCCTGGCGCAATTAAAACTTGCGACAGTAAAAAATTAATTTTTGAAAAATTTACTGTAGAAAAGGCAATTCCTGGCGCAATTAAAATTTGCGACAGTAAAAAATTAATTTGTGAAAAATTTAGTATAGAAAAGGCAATCCCTGCGCAATTAAAACTTGCGACAGTAAAAAATTAATTTTTGAAAAATTTACTGTAGAAAAGGCAATCCCTGGCGCAATTAAAATTTGCGACAGTAAAAAATTAATTTTTGAAAAATTTACTGTAGAAAAGGCAATCCCTGGCGCAACAAAAAAATTTGCGACAGTAAAAAATTATTTTTTGAAAAATTTACTATAGAAAAAGCAATCCCTGGCGCAATTAAAATTTGCGACAGTAAAAAATTATTTTTTGAAAAATTTACTGTAGAAAAGGCAATCCCTGGCGTATTTAAAATTTGCGACAGTAGAAAATAATTTTTTGAAAAATTTACTATAGAAAAGACAATCCCTGGCGCAATTAAAATTTGCGACAGTAAAAAATTCTTTTTTGAAAAATTTACTGTAGAAAAGGCAATCCCTGGCGCAATTAAAATTTGCGACAGTAAAAAATTATTTTTTGAAAAATTTTCTGTAGAAAAGGCAATCCCTGACGCAATTAAAACTTGCGACAGTAAAAAATTATTTTTTGAAAAATTTACTGTAGAAAAGGCAATCCCTGGCGCAATTAAAACTTGCGACAGTAAAAAATTAATTTTTGAAAAATTTACTGTAAAAAAGGAAATCCCTGGCACAATTAAAATTTGCGACAGTAAAAAATTATTTTTTGAAAAATTTACTATAGAAAAGGCAATCCCTGGCGTAGTTAAAATTTGCGACAGTATAAAATTATTTTTTGAAAAATTTACTATAGAAAAGGTAATCCCTGGCGTAATTAAAATTTGCGACAGTAGAAAATTATTTTTTGTAAAATTTACTATAGAAAAGGCAATCGCTGGCGCAATTAAAATTTGCGACAGTAAAAAATTATTTTTTTGCAAAATTTACTATAGAAAAGGCAATCCCTGGCGTATTTAAAATTTGCGACAGTATAAAATTATTTTTTGTAAAATTTACTGTAGAAAAGGCAATCCCTGGCGCAATTAAAATTTGCGACAGTAAAAAAGTATTTTTTGAAAAATTTACTGTAGAAAAGGCAATCCCTGGCGTATTTAAAATTTGCGACAGTAGAAAATAATTTTTGAAAAATTTACTATAGAAAAGGCAATCCCTGGCGCAATTAAAATTTGCGACAGTAAAAAATTCTTTTTTGAAAAATTTACTGTAGAAAGGGCAATCCCTGGCGCAATTAAAATTTGCGACAGTAAAAAATTATTTTTTGAAAAATTTTCTGTAGAAAAGGCAATCCCTGGCGCAATTAAAACTTGCGACAGTAAAAAATTAATTTTTGAAAAATTTACTGTAGAAAAGGCAATCCCTGGCGCAATTAAAATTTGCGACAGTAAAAAATTAGTTTTTGAAAAATTTACTGTAGAAAAGGCAATCCCTGGCGGAATTAAAATTTGCGACATTAAAAAATTATTTTTTGAAAAATTTACTGTAGAAAAGGCAATCCCTGGCGCAATTAAAATTTGCGACAGTAAAAAATTATTTTTTGAAAAATTTACTGTAGAAAAGGCAACCCCTGGCGCAATTAAAACTTGCGACAGTAAAAAATTAATTTTTGAAAAATTTACTGTAGAAAAGGAAATCCCTGGCGCAATTAAAATTTGCGACAGTAAAAAATTATTTTTTGAAAAATTTACTATAGAAAAGGCAATCCCTGGCGTAGTTAAAATTTGCGACAGTATAAAATTATTTTTTGAAAAATTTACTATAGAAAAGGTAATCCCTGGCGTAATTAAAATTTGCGACAGTAGAAAATTATTTTTTGTAAAATTTACTATAGAAAAGTCAATCGCTGGCGCAATTAAAATTTGCGACAGTAAAAAATTATTTTTTTGCAAAATTTACTATAGAAAAGGCAATCCCTGGCGCAATTAAAATTTGCGACATTAAAAAATTATTTTTTGAAAAATTTACTGTAGAAAAGGCAATCCCTGGCGCAATTAAAATTTGCGACAGTAAAAAATTATTTTTTGAAAAATTTACTGTAGAAAAGGCAATCCCTGGCGCAATTAAAACTTGCGACAGTAAAAAATTAATTTTTGAAAAATTTACTGTATAAAAGGAAATCCCTGGCGCAATTAAAATTTGCGACAGTAAAAAATTATTTTTTGAAAAATTTACTATAGAAAAGGCAATCCCTGGCGTAGTTAAAATTTGCGACAGTATAAAATTATTTTTTGAAAAATTTACTATAGAAAAGGTAATCCCTGGCGTAATTAAAATTTGCGACAGTAGAAAATTATTTTTTGTAAAATTTACTATAGAAAAGGCAATCGCTGGCGCAATTAAAATTTGCGACAGTAAAAAATTATTTTTTTGCAAAATTTACTATAGAAAAGGCAATCCCTGGCGTATTTAAAATTGGCGACAGTATAAAATTATTTTTTGTAAAATTTACTGTAGAAAAGGCAATCCCTGGCGCAATTAAAATTTGCGACAGTAAAAAATTATTTTTTGAAAAATTTACTGTAGAAAAGGCAATCCCTGGCGTATTTAAAATTTGCGACAGTAGAAAATTATTTTTTGAAAAATTTACTATAGAAAAGGCAATCCCTGGCGCAATTAAAATTTGCGACAGTAAAAAATTCTTTTTTGAAAAATTTACTGTAGAAAAGGCAATCCCTGGCGCAATTAAAATTTGCGACAGTAAAAAATTATTTTTTGAAAAATTTTCTGTAGAAAAGGCAATCCCTGGCGCAATTAAAACTTGCGACAGTAAAAAATTAATTTTTGAAAAATTTACTGTAGAAAAGGCAATCACTGGCGCAATTAAAATTTGCGACAGTAAAAAATTAATTTGTGAAAAATTTACTATAGAAAACGCAATCCCTGCGCAATTAAAATTTGCGACAGTAAAAAATTAATTTTTGAAAAATTTACTGTAGAAAAGGTAATCCCTGGCGCAATTAAAATTTGCGACAGTAAAAAATTAATTTTTGAAAAATTTACTGTAGAAAAGGCAATCCCTGGCGCAATTAAAATTTGCGACAGTAAAAAATTATTTTTTGAAAAATTTTCTGTAGAAAAGGCAATCCCTGGCGCAATTAAAACTTGCGACAGTAAAAAATTAATTTTTGAAAAATTTACTGTAGAAAAGGCAATCCCTGGCGCAATTAAAATTTGCGACAGTAAAAAATTAATTTTTGAAAAATTTACTGTAGAAAAGGCAATCCCTGGCGCAACTAAAATTTGCAACAGTAAAAAATTATTTTTTGAAAAATTTACTATAGAAAAAGCAATCCCTGGCGTAGTAAAAATTTGCGACAGTATAAAATTATTTTTTGAAAAATTTACTATAGAAAAGGTAATACCTGGCGTAATTAAAATTTGCGACAGTAGAAAATTATTTTTTGTAAAATTTACTATAGAATAGGCAATCCCTGGCGCAATTAAAATTTGCGACAGTAAAAAATTAATTTGTGAAAAATTTACTATAGAAAAGGCAATCCCTGCGCAATTAAAATTTGCGACAGTAAAAAATTAGTTTTTGAAAAATTTACTGTAGAAAAGGCAATCCCTGGCGCAATTAAAATTTGCGACAGTAAAAAATTATTTTTGTGAAAAATTTACTATAGAAAAGGCAATCCCTGGCGCAATTAAAACTTCCGACAGTAAAAAATTAATTTATGAAAAATTTACTATAGAAAAGGCAATCCCTGGCGCAATTAAAATTTGCGACAGTAAAAAATTAATCTTTGAAAAATTAACAATAGAAAATGCAATCCCTGGCGCAATTAAAATTTGCGACAGTAAAAAATTATTTTTTGAAAAATTTACTATAGAAAGGCAATCCCTGGCGCAATTAAAACTTGCGACACTAAAAAATTAATTTTTGAAAAATTTAATATAGAAAAGCCAATCCCTGGCGTAATTAAAATTTGCGACAGTAAAAAGTTATTTTTTGAAAAATTTACTGTAGAAAAGGCAATCCCTGGTGTATTTAAAATTTGCGACAATTAAAAATTAATTTGTGAAAAATTTACTATAGAAAAGGCAATCCCTGGCGTATTTAAATTTTGCGACAGTAAAAAATTAATTTTTGAACAATTTACTATAGAAAAGGCAATCCATGGCGTATTTAAAATTTGCGACAGTAGAAAATTATTTTTTGAAAAATTTACTATAGAAAAGGCAATCCCTGGCGCAATTAAAATTTGCGACATTAAAAAATTATTTTTTGAAAAATTTACTGTAGAAAAGGCAATCCCTGGCGCAATTAAAATTTGCGCCAGCAAAAAATTATTTTTTGAAAAATTTACTGTAGAAAAGGCAATCCCTGGCGCAATTAAAACTTGCGACAGTAAAAAATTAATTTTTGAAAAATTTACTGTAGAAAAGGAAATCCCTGGCGCAATTAAAATTTGCGACATTAAAAAATTATTTTTTGAAAAATTTACTATAGAAAAGGCAATCCCTGGCGTAGTTAAAATTTGCGACAGTATAAAATTATTTTTTGAAAAATTTACTATAGAAAAGGTAATCCCTGTCGTAATTAAAATTTGCGACAGTAGAAAATTATTTTTTGTAAAATTTACTATAGAAAAGGCAATCGCTGGCGCAATTAAAATTTGCGACAGTAAAAAATTATTTTTTTGCAAAATTTACTATAGAAAAGGCAATCCCTGGCGCAATTAAAATTTGCGACATTAAAAAATTATTTTTTGAAAAATTTACTGTAGAAAAGGCAATCCCTGGCGCAATTAAAATTTGCGACAGTAAAAAATTATTTTTTGAAAAATTTACTGTAGAAAAGGCAATCCCTGGCGCAATTAAAACTTGCGACAGTAAAAAATTAATTTTTGAAAAATTTACTGTAGAAAAGGAAATCCCTGGCGCAATTAAAATTTGCGACAGTAAAAAATTATTTTTTGAAAAATTTACTATAGAAAAGGCAATCCCTGGCGTAGTTAAAATTTGCGACCGTATAAAATTATTTTTTGAAAAATTTACTATAGAAAAGGTAATCCCAGGCGTAATTAAAATTTGCGACAGTAGAAAATTATTTTTTGTAAAATTTACTATAGAAAAGGCAATCGCTGGCGCAATTAAAATTTGCGACAGTAAAAAATTATTTTTTTGCAAAATTTACTATAGAAAAGGCAATCCCTGGCGTATTTAAAATTTGCGACAGTATAAAATTATTTTTTGTAAAATTTACTGTAGAAAAGGCAATCCCTGGCGCAATTAAAATTTGCGACAGTAAAAAATAATTTTTTGAAAAATTTACTGTAGAAAAGGCAATCCCTGGCGTATTTAAAATCTGCGACAGTAGAAAATTATTTTTTGAAAAATTTACTATAGAAAAGGCAATCCCTGGCGCAATTAAAATTTGCGACAGTAAAAAATTCTTTTTTGAAAAATTTACTGTAGAAAAGGCAATCCCTGGTGCAATTAAAATTTGCGACAGTAAAAAATTATTTTTTGAAAAATTTTCTGTAGAAAAGGCAATCCCTGGCGCAATTAAAACTTGCGACAGTAAAAAATTAATTTTTGAAAAATTTACTGTAGAAAAGGCAATCCCTGGCGCAATTAAAATTTGCGACAGTACAAAATTAATTTGTGAAAAATTTACTATAGAAAAGGCAATCCCTGCGCAATTAAAATTTGCGACAGTAAAAAATTAATTTTTGAAAAATTTACTGTAGAAAAGGTAATCCCTGGCGCAATTAAAATTTGCGACAGTAAAAAATTAATTTTTGAAAAATTTACTGTAGAAAAGGCAATCCCTGGCGCAACTAAAATTTGCGACAGTAAAAAATTATTTTTTGAAAAATTTACTATAGAAAAAGCAATCCCTGGCGCAATTAAAATTTGCGACAGTAAAAAATTATTTTTTGAAAAATTTACTGTAGAAAAGGCAATCCCTGGCATATTTAAAATTTGCGACAGTATAAAATTATTTTTTGTAAAATTTACTGTAGAAAAGGCAATCCCTGGCGCAATTAAAATTTGCGACAGTAAAAAATTATTTTTTTGCAAAATTTACTATAGAAAAGGCAATCCCTGGCGTATTTAAAATTTGCGACAGTATAAAATTATTTTTTGTAAAATTTACTATAGAAAAGGCAATCCCTGGCGCAATTAAAACTTGCGACAGTAAAAAATTAATTTTTGAAAAATTTACTGTAAAAAAGGAAATCCCTGGCACAATTAAAATTTGCGACAGTAAAAAATTATTTTTTGAAAAATTTACTATAGAAAAGGCAATCCCTGACGTAGTTAAAATTTGCGACAGTATAAAATTATTTTTTGAAAAATTTACTATAGAAAAGGTAATCCCTGGCGTAATTAAAATTTGCGACAGTAGAAAATTATTTTTTGTAAAATTTACTATAGAAAAGGCAATCGCTGGCGCAATTAAAATTTGCGACAGTAAAAAATTATTTTTTGAAAAATTTACTGTAGAAAAGGCAATCCCTGGCGTATTTAAAATTTGCGACAGTACAAAATTATTTTTTGAAAAATTTACTATAGAAAAGGCAATCCCTGGCGCAATTAAAATTTGCGACAGTAAAAAATTATTTTTTGAAAAATTTACTGTAGAAAAGGCAATCCCTGGTGCAATTAAAATTTGCGACAGTAAAAAATTATTTTTTGAAAAATTTTCTGTAGAAAAGGCAATCCCTGGCGCAATTAAAACTTGCGACAGTAAAAAATTAATTTTTGAAAAATTTACTGTAGAAAAGGCAATCCCTGGCGCAATTAAAATTTGCGACAGTAAAAAATTAATTTGTGAAAAATTTACTATAGAAAAGGCAATCCCTGCGCAATTAAAACTTGCGACAGTAAAAAATTAATTTTTGAAAAATTTACTGTAGAAAAGGCAATCCCTGGCGCAATTAAAATTTGCGACAGTAAAAAATTAATTTTTGAAAAATTTACTGTAGAAAAGGCAATCCCTGGCGCAACTAAAATTTGCGACAGTAAAAAATTATTTTTTGAAAAATTTACTATAGAAAAAGCAATCCTTGGCGCAATTAAAATTTGCGACAGTAAAAAATTATTTTTTGAAAAATTTACTGTAGAAAAGGCAATCCCTGGCGTATTTAAAATTTGCGACAGTAGAAAATAATTTTTTGAAAAATTTACTATAGAAAAGACAATCCCTGGCGCAATTAAAATTTGCGACAGTAAAAAATTCTTTTTTGAAAAATTTACTGTAGAAAAGGCAATCCCTGGCGCAATTAAAATTTGCGACAGTAAAAAATTATTTTTTGAAAAATTTTCTGTAGAAAAGGCAATCCCTGACGCAATTAAAACTTGCGACAGTAAAAAATTATTTTTTGAAAAATTTACTGTAGAAAAGACAATCCCTGGCGCAATTAAAACTTGCGACAGTAAAAAATTAATTTTTGAAAAATTTACTGTAAAAAAGGAAATCCCTGGCACAATTAAAATTTGCGACAGTAAAAAATTATTTTTTGAAAAATTTACTATAGAAAAGGCAATCCCTGGCGTAGTTAAAATTTGCGACAGTATAAAATTATTTTTTGAAAAATTTACTATAGAAAAGGTAATCCCTGGCGTAATTAAAATTTGCGACAGTAGAAAATTATTTTTTGTAAAATTTACTATAGAAAAGGCAATCGCTGGCGCAATTAAAATTTGCGACAGTAAAAAATTATTTTTTTGCAAAATTTACTATAGAAAAGGCAATCCCTGGCGTATTTAAAATTTGCGACAGTATAAAATTATTTTTTGTAAAATTTACTGTAGAAAAAGCAATCCCTGGCGCAATTAAAATTTGCGACAGTAAAAAATTATTTTTTGAAAAATTTACTGTAGAAAAGGCAATCCCTGGCGTATTTAAAATTTGCGACAGTAGAAAATTATTTTTTGAAAAATTTACTATAGAAAAGGCAATCCCTGGCGCAATTAAAATTTGCGACAGTAAAAAATTCTTTTTTGAAAAATTTACTGTAGAAAAGGCAATCCCTGGCGCAATTAAAATTTGCGACAGTAAAAAATTATTTTTTGAAAAATTTTCTGTAGAAAAGGCAATCCCTGGCGCAATTAAAACTTGCGACAGTAAAAAATTAATTTTTGAAAAATTTACTGAAGAAAAGGCAATCCCTGGCGCAATTAAAATTTACGACTGTAAAAAATTAATTTTTGAAAAATTTACTGTAGAAAAGGCAATCCCTGGCGCAACTAAAATTTGCGACAGTAAAAAATTATTTTTTGAAAAATTTACTATAGAAAAAGCAATCCCTGGCGTAGTAAAAATTTGCGACAGTATAAAATTATTTTTTGAAAAATTTACTATAGAAAAGGTAATACCTGGCGTAATTAAAATTTGCGACAGTAGAAAATTATTTTTTGTAAAATTTACTATAGAATAGGCAATCCCTGGCGCAATTAAAATTTGCGACAGTAAAAAATTAATTTGTGAAAAATTTACTATAGAAAAGGCAATCCCTGCGCAATTAAAATTTGCGACAGTAAAAAATTAGTTTTTGAAAAATTTACTGTAGAAAAGGCAATCCCTGGCGCAATTAAAATTTGCGACAGTAAAAAATTATTTTTGTGAAAAATTTACTATAGAAAAGGCAATCCCTGGCGCAATTAAAACATGCGACAGTAAAAAATTAATTTATGAAAAATTTACTATAGAAAAGGCAATCCCTGGCGCAATTAAAATTTGCGACAGTAAAAAATTAATCTTTGAAAAATTAACAATAGAAAATGCAATCCCTGGCGCAATTAAAATTTGCGACAGTAAAAAATTATTTTTTGAAAAATTTACTATAGAAAGGCAATCCCTGGCGCAATTAAAACTTGCGACACTAAAAAATTAATTTTTGAAAAATTTAATATAGAAAAGCCAATCCCTGGCGTAATTAAAATTTGCGACAGTAAAAAGTTATTTTTTGAAAAATTTACTGTAGAAAAGGCAATCCCTGGTGTATTTAAAATTTGCGACAATTAAAAATTAATTTGTGAAAAATTTACTATAGAAAAGGCAATCCCTGGCGTATTTAAATTTTGCGACAGTAAAAAATTAATTTTTGAACAATTTACTATAGAAAAGGCAATCCCTGGCGTATTTAAAATTTGCGACAGTAGAAAATTATTTTTTGAAAAATTTACGATAGAAAAGGCAATCCCTGGCGCAATTAAAATTTGCGACATTAAAAAATTATTTTTTGAAAAATTTACTGTAGAAAAGGCAATCCCTGGCGCAATTAAAATTTGCGACAGTAAAAAATTATTTTTTGAAAAATTTACTGTAGAAATTGCAATCCCTGGCGCAATTAAAACTTGCGACAGTAAAAAATAATTTTTGAAAAATTTACTGTAGAAAAGGAAATCCCTGGCGCAATTAAAATTTGCGACAGTAAAAAATTATTTTTTGAAAAATTTACTATAGAAAAGGCAATCCCTGGCGTAGTTAAAATTTGCGACAGTATAAAATTATTTTTTGAAAAATTTACTATAGAAAAGGTAATCCCTGGCGTAATTAAAATTTGCGACAATAGAAAATTATTTTTTGTAAAATTTACTATAGAAAAGGCAATCGCTGGCGCAATTAAAATTTGCGACAGTAAAAAATTATTTTTTTGCAAAATTTACTATAGAAAAGGCAATCCCTGGCGCAATTAAAATTTGCGACATTAAAAAATTATTTTTTGAAAAATTAACTGTAGAAAAGGCAATCCCTGGCGCAATTAAAATTTGCGACAGTAAAAAATTATTTTTTGAAAAATTTACTGTAGAAAAGGCAATCCCTGGCGCAATTAAAACTTGCGACAGTAAAAAATTAATTTTTGAAAAATTTACTGTAGAAAAGGAAATCCCTGGCGCAATTAAAATTTGCGACAGTAAAAAATTATTTTTGAAAAATTTACTATAGAAAAGGCAATCCCTGGCGTAGTTAAAATTTGCGACAGTATAAAATTATTTTTTGAAAAATTTACTATAGAAAAGGTAATCCCTGGCGTAATTAAAATTTGCGACAGTAGAAAATTATTTTTTGTAAAATTTACTATAGAAAAGGCAATCGCTGGCGCAATTAAAATTTGCGACAGTAAAAAATTATTTTTTTGCCAAATTTACTATAGAAAAGGCAATCCCTGGCGTATTTAAAATTTGCGACAGTATAAAATTATTTTTTGTAAAATTTACTGTAGAAAAGGCAATCTCTGGCGCAATTAAAATTTGCGACAGTAAAAAATTATTTTTTGAAAAATTTACTGTAGAAAAGGCAATCCCTGGCGTATTTAAAATTTGCGACAGTAGAAAATTATTTTTTGAAAAATTTACTATAGAAAAGGCAATCCCTGGCGCAATTAAAATTTGCGACAGTAAAAAATTCTTTTTTGAAAAATTTACTGTAGAAAAGGCAATCCCTGGCGCAATTAAAATTTGCGACAGTAAAAAATTATTTTTTGAAAAATTTTCTGTAGAAAAGGCAATCCCTGGCGCAATTAAAACTTGCGACAGTAAAAAATTAATTTTTGAAAAATTTACTGTAGAAAAGGCAATCACTGGCGCAATTAAAATTTGCGACAGTAAAAAATTAATTTGTGAAAAATTTACTATAGAAAAGGCAATCCCTGCGCAATTAAAATTTGCGACAGTAAAAAATTAATTTTTGAAAAATTTACTGTAGAAAAGGTAATCCCTGGCGCAATTAAAATTTGTGACAGTAAAAAATTAATTTTTGAAAAATTTACTATAGAAAAGGCAATCCCTGGCGCAATTAAAATTTGCGACAGTAAAAAATTATTTTTTGAAAAATTTTATGTAGAAAAGGCAATCCCTGGCGCAATTAAAACTTGCGACAGTAAAAAATTAATTTTTGAAAAATTTACTGTAGAAAAGGCAATCCCTGGCGCAATTAAAATTTGCGACAGTAAAAAATTAATTTTTGAAAAATTTACTGTAGAAAAGGCAATCCCTGGCGCAACTAAAATTTGTGACAGTAAAAAATTATTTTTTGAAAAATTTACTATAGAAAAAGCAATCCCTGGCGTAGTAAAAATTTGCGACAGTATAAAATTATTTTTTGAAAAATTTACTATAGAAAAGGTAATACCTGGCGTAATTAAAATTTGCGACAGTAGAAAATTATTTTTTGTAAAATTTACTATAGAATAGGCAATCCCTGGCGCAATTAAAATTTCCGACAGTAAAAAATTAATTTGTGAAAAATTTACTATAGAAAAGGCAATCCCTGCGCAATTAAAATTTGCGACAGTAAAAAATTAGTTTTTGAAAAATTTACTGTAGAAAAGGCAATCCCTGGCGCAATTAAAATTTGCGACAGTAAAAAATTATTTTTGTGAAAATTTACTATAGAAAAGGCAATCCCTGGCGCAATTAAAACTTGCGACAGTAAAAAATTAATTTATGAAAAATTTACTATAGAAAAGGCAATCCCTGGCGCAATTAAAATTTGCGACAGTAAAAAATTAATCTTTGAAAAATTAACAATAGAAAATGCAATCCCTGGCGCAATTAAAATTTGCGACAGTAAAAAATTATTTTTTGAAAAATTTACTATAGAAAGGCAATCCCTGGCGCAATTAAAACTTGCGACACTAAAAAATTAATTTTTGAAAAATTTAATATAGAAAAGCCAATCCCTGGCGTAATTAAAATTTGCGACAGTAAAAAGTTATTTTTTGAAAAATTTACTGTAGAAAAGGCAATCCCTGGTGTATTTAAAATTTGCGACAATTAAAAATTAATTTGTGAAAAATTTACTATAGAAAAGGCAATCAATCCCTGGCGTATTTAAATTTTGCGACAGTAAAAAATTAATTTTTGAACAATTTACTATAGAAAAGGCAATCCCTGGCGTATTTAAAATTTGCGACAGTAGAAAATTATTTTTTGAAAAATTTACTATAGAAAAGGCAATCCCTGGCGAAATTAAAATTTGCGACATTAAAAAATTATTTTTTGAAAAATTTACTGTAGAAAAAGCAATCCCTGGCGCAATTAAAATTTGCGACAGTAAAAAATTATTTTTTGAAAAATTTACTGTAGAAAAGGCAATCCATGGCGCAATTAAAACTTGCGACAGTAAAAAATTAATTTTTGAAAAATTTACTGTAGAAAAGGAAATCCCTGGCGCAATTAAAATTTGCGACAGTAAAAAATTATTTTTTGAAAAATTTACTATAGAAAAGGCAATCCCTGGCGTAGTTAAAATTTGCGACAGTATAAAATTATTTTTTGAAAAATTTACTATAGAAAAGGTAATCCCTGGCGTAATTAAAATTTGCGACAGTAGAAAATTATTTTTTGTAAAATTTACTATAGAAAAGGCAATCGCTGGCGCAATTAAAATTTGCGACAGTAAAAAATTATTTTTTTGCAAAATTTACTATAGAAAAGGCAATCCCTGGCGCAATTAAAATTTGCGACATTAAAAAATTATTTTTTGAAAAATTTACTGTAGAAAAGGCAATCCCTGGCGCAATTAAAATTTGCGACAGTAAAAAATTATTTTTTGAAAACTTTACTGTAGAAAAGGTAATCCCTGGCGCAATTAAAACTTGCGACAGTAAAAAAATAATTTTTGAAAAATTTACTGTAGAAAAGGAAATCCCTGGCGCAATTAAAATTTGCGACAGTAAAAAATTATTTTTTGAAAAATTTACTATAGAAAAGGCAATCCCTGGCGTAGTTAAAATTTGCGACAGTATAAAATTATTTTTTGAAAAATTTACTATAGAAAAGGTAATCCCTGGCGTAATTAAAATTTGCGACAGTAGAAAATTATTTTTTGTAAAATTTACTATAGAAAAGGCAATCGCTGGCGCAATTAAAATTTGCGACAGTAAAAAATTATTTTTTTGCAAAATTTACTATAGAAAAGGCAATCCCTGGCGTATTTAAAATTTGCGACAGTATAAAATTATTTTTTGTAAAATTTACTGTAGAAAAGGCAATCCCTGGAGCAATTAAAATTTGCGACAGTAAAAAATTATTTTTTGAAAAATTTACTGTAGAAAAGGCAATCCCTGGCGTATTTAAAATTTGCGACAGTAGAAAATTATTTTTTGAAAAATTTACTATAGAAAAGGCAATCCCTGGCGCAATTAAAATTTGCGACAGTAAAAAATTCTTTTTTGAAAAATTTACTGTAGAAAAGGCAATCCCTGGCGCAATTAAAATTTGCGACAGTAAAAAATTATTTTTTGAAAAATTTTCTGTAGAAAAGGCAATCCCTGGCGTAATTAAAACTTGCGACAGTAAAAAATTAATTTTTGAAAAAATTTACTGTAGAAAAGGCAATCCCTGGCGCAATTAAAATTTGCGACAGTAAAAAATTAATTTGTGAAAAATTTACTATAGAAAAGCAAAACCTGCGCAATTAAAATTTGCAACAGTAAAAAATTAATTTTTGAAAAATTTACTGTAGAAAAGGTAATCCCTGGCGCAATTAAAATTTGCGACAGTAAAAAATTAATTTTTGAAAAATTTACTGTAGAAAAGGCAATCCCTGGCGCAACTAAAATTTGCGACAGTAAAAAATTATTTTTTGAAAAATTTACTATAGAAAAAGCAATCCCTGGCGCAATTAAAATTTGCGACAGTAAAAAATTATTTTTTGAAAAATTTACTGTAGAAAAGGCAATCCCTGGCGTATTTAAAATTTGCGACAGTATAAAATTATTTTTTGTAAAATTTACTGTAGAAAAGGCAATCCCTGGCGCAATTAAAATTTGCGACAGTAAAAAATTATTTTTTTGCAAAATTTACTATAGAAAAGGCAATCCCTGGCGTATTTAAAATTTGCGACAGTATAAAATTATTTTTTGTAAAATTTACTATAGAAAAGGCAATCCCTGGCGCAATTAAAATTTGCGACAGTAAAAAATTAATCTTTGAAAAATTAACAATAGAAAATGCAATCCCTGGCGCAATCAAAATTTGCGACAGTAAAAAATTATTTTTTGAAAAATTTACTATAGAAAGGCAATCCCTGGCGCAATTAAAACTTGCGACACTAAAAAATTAATTTTTGAAAAATTTAATATAGAAAAGCCAATCCCTGGCGTAATTAAAATTTGCGACAGTAAAAAGTTATTTTTTGAAAAATTTACTGTAGAAAAGGCAATCCCTGGTGTATTTAAAATTTGCGACAATTAAAAATTAATTTGTGAAAAATTTACTATAGAAAAGGCAATCCCTGGCGCAATTAAAACTTGCGACAGTAAAAAATTAATTTTTGAAAAATTTACTGTAGAAAAGGAAATCCCTGGCGCAATTAAAATTTGCGACAGTAAAAAATTATTTTTTGATAAATTTACTATAGAAAAGGCAATCCCTGGCGTAGTTAAAATTTGCGACAGTATAAAATTATTTTTTGAAAAATTTACTATAGAAAAGGTAATCCCTGGCGTAATTAAAATTTGCGACAGTAGAAAATTATTTTTTGTAAAATTTACTATAGAAAAGGCAATCGCTGGCGCAATTAAAATTTGCGACAGTAAAAAATTATTTTTTTGCAAAATTTACTATAGAAAAGGCAATCCCTGGCGCAATTAAAATTTGCGACATTAAAAAATTATTTTTTGAAAAATTTACTGTAGAAAAGGCAATCCCTGGCGCAATTAAAATTTGCGACAGTAAAAAATTATTTTTTGAAAAATTTACTGTAGAAAAGGCAATCCCTGGCGCAATTAAAATTTGCGACAGTATAAAATTATTTTTTGAAAAATTTACTATAGAAAAGGTAATCCCTGGCGTAATTAAAATTTGCGACAGTAGAAAATTATTTTTTGTAAAATTTACTATAGAAAAGGCAATCGCTGGCGCAATTAAAATTTGCGACAGTAAAAAATTATTTTTTTGCAAAATTTACTATAGAAAAGGCAATCCCTGGCGTATTTAAAATTTGCGACAGTATAAAATTATTTTTTGTAAAATTTACTGTAGAAAAGGCAATCCCTGGAGCAATTAAAATTTGCGACAGTAAAAAATTATTTTTTGAAAAATTTACTGTAGAAAAGGCAATCCCTGGCGTATTTAAAATTTGCGACAGTAGAAAATTATTTTTTGAAAAATTTACTATAGAAAAGGCAATCCCTGGCGCAATTAAAATTTGCGACAGTAAAAAATTCTTTTTTGAAAAATTTACTGTAGAAAAGGCAATCCCTGGCGCAATTAAAATTTGCGACAGTAAAAAATTATTTTTTGAAAAATTTTCTGTAGAAAAGGCAATCCCTGGCGTAATTAAAACTTGCGACAGTAAAAAATTAATTTTTGAAAAATTTACTGTAGAAAAGGCAATCCCTGGCGCAATTAAAATTTGCGACAGTAAAAAATTAATTTGTGAAAAATTTACTATAGAAAAGCAATCCCTGCGCAATTAAAATTTGCGACAGTAAAAAATTAATTTTTGAAAAATTTACTGTAGAAAAGGTAATCCCTGGCGCAATTAAAATTTGCGACAGTAAAAAATTAATTTTTGAAAAATTTACTGTAGAAAAGGCAATCCCTGGCGCAACTAAAATTTGCGACAGTAAAAAATTATTTTTTGAAAAATTTACTATAGAAAAAGCAATCCCTGGCGCAATTAAAATTTGCGACAGTAAAAAATTATTTTTTGAAAAATTTACTGTAGAAAAGGCAATCCCTGGCGTATTTAAAATTTGCGACAGTATAAAATTATTTTTTGTAAAATTTACTGTAGAAAAGGCAATCCCTGGCGCAATTAAAATTTGCGACAGTAAAAAATTATTTTTTTGCAAAATTTACTATAGAAAAGGCAATCCCTGGCGTATTTAAAATTTGCGACAGTATAAAATTATTTTTTGTAAAATTTACTATAGAAAAGGCAATCCCTGGCGCAATTAAAACTTGCGACAGTAAAAAATTAATTTTTGAAAAATTTACTGTAAAAAAGGAAATCCCTGGCACAATTAAAATTTGCGACAGTAAAAAATTATTTTTTGAAAAATTTACTATAGAAAAGGCAATCCCTGGCGTAGTTAAAATTTGCGACAGTATAAAATTATTTTTTGAAAAATTTACTATAGAAAAAGTAATCCCTGGCGTAATTAAAATTTGCGACAGTAGAAAATTATTTTTTGTAAAATTTACTATAGAAAAGGCAATCGCTGGCGCAATTAAAATTTGCGACAGTAAAAAATTATTTTTTTGCAAAATTTACTATAGCAAAGGCAATCCCTGGCGTATTTAAAATTTGCGACAGTATAAAATTATTTTTTGAAAAATTTACTGTAGAAAAGGCAATCCCTGGCGCAATTAAAATTTGCGACAGTAAAAAATTATTTTTTGAAAAATTTACTGTAGAAAAGGCAATCCCTGGCGTATTTAAAATTTGCGACAGTAGAAAATTATTTTTTGAAAAATTTACTATAGAAAAGGCAATCCCTGGCGCAATTAAAATTTGCGACAGTAAAAAATTCTTTTTTGAAAAATTTACTGTAGAAAAGGCAATCCCTGGCGCAATTAAAATTTGCGACAGTAAAAAATTATTTTTTGAAAAATTTTCTGTAGAAAAGGCAATCCCTGGCGCAATTAAAACTTGCGACAGTAAAAAATTAATTTTTGAAAAATTTACTGTAGAAAAGGCAATCCCTGGCGCAATTAAAATTTGCGACAGTAAAAAATTAATTTTTGAAAAATTTACTGTAGAAAAGGCAATCCCTGGCGCAACTAAAATTTGCGACAGTAAAAAATTAATCTTTGAAAAATTAACAATAGAAAATGTAATCCCTGGCGCAATTAAAATTTGCGACAGTAGAAAATTATTTTTTGAAAAATTTACTATAGAAAAGGCAATCCCTGGCGCAATTAAAATTTGCTACAGTAAAAAATTCTTTTTTGAAAAATTTACTGTAGAAAAGGCAATCCCTGGCGCAATTAAAATTTGCGACAGTAAAAAATTATTTTTTGAAAAATTTTCTGTAGAAAAGGCAATCCATGGCGCAATTAAAACTTGCGACAGTAAAAAATTAATTTTTGAAAAATTTACTGTAGAAAAGGCAATCCCTGGCGCAATTAAAATTTGCGACAGTAAAAAATTAATTTGTGAAAAATTTACTATAGAAAAGGCAATCCCTGCGCAATTAAAATTTGCGACAGTAAAAAATTAATTTTTGAAAAATTTACTGTAGAAAAGGTAATCCCTGGCGCAATTAAAATTTGCGACAGTAAAAAATTAATTTTTGAAAAATTTACTGTAGAAAAGGCAATCCCTGGCGAAACTAAAATTTGCGACAGTAAAAAATTATTTTTTGAAAAATTTACTATAGAAAAAGCAATCCCTGGCGCAATTAAAATTTGCGACAGTAAAAAATTATTTTTTGAAAAATTTACTGTAGAAAAGGCAATCCCTGGCGTATTTAAAATTTGCGACAGTAGAAAATTATTTTTTGAAAAATTTACTATAACAAAGGCAATCCCTGGCGCAATTAAAATTTGCGACAGTAAAAAATTATTTTTTGAAAAATTTTCTGTAGAAAAGGCAATCCCTGGCGCAATTAAAACTTGCGACAGTAAAAAATTAATTTTTGAAAAATTTACTGTAGAAAAGGCAATCCCTGGCGGAATTAAAATTTGCGACAGTAAAAAATTAATTTTTGAAAAATTTACTGTAGGAAAGGCAATCCCTGGCGCAACTAAAATTTGCGACAGTAAAAAATTATTTTTTGAAAAATTTACTATAGAAAAAGCAATCCCTGGCGTAGTAAAAATTTGCGACAGTATAAAATTATTTTTTGAAAAATTTACTATAGAAAAGGTAATCCCTGGCGTAATTAAAATTTGCGACAGTCGAAAATTGTTTTTTGTAAAATTTACTATAGAAAAGGCAATCCCTGGCGCAATTAAAATTTGCGACAGTAAAAAATTAATTTGTGAAAAATTTACTATAGAAAAGGCAATCCCTGCGCAATTAAAATTTGCGACAGTAAAAAATTAGTTTTTGAAAAATTTACTGTAGAAAAGGCAATCCCTGGCGCAATTAAAATTTGCGACAGTAAAAAATTATTTTTGTGAAAAATTTACTATAGAAAAGGCAATCCCTGGCGCAATTAAAACTTGCGACAGTAAAAAATTAATTTATGAAAAATTTACTATAGAAAAGGCAATCCCTGGCGCAATTAAAATTTGCGACAGTAAAAAATTAATCTTTGAAAAATTAACAATAGAAAATGCAATCCCTGGCGGAATTAAAATTTGCGACAGTAAAAAATTATTTTTTGAAAAATTTACTATAGAAAAGCAATCCCTGGCGCAATTAAAACTTGCGACACTAAAAAATTAATTTTTGAAAAATTTAATATAGAAAAGCCAATCCC